>MJUU01000212.1:0-22362 GCA_002080025.1 Modiolus philippinarum | reverse complement strand
CTCATACCATATAGCAAGCCGTAAATGGCCCTTAAAAGGGCAAAAAGGTGAAAAAATCAATGGAAACAACCACATCCAATAACCCCAATATCAATTTTATAAGAAGACTAGAACATGCCAATGACAACCATATATATACCTTTTGTATAAGAAACAATGAAGACCCAAAATTTCTTAAGTTTAAAAGAATGACCCTACTGATAATCCAGAGTTACTCTGGGATATCCAGACAAATACGGTTATTTTGAATGGAAAATAAATGGCTATTTCTAATTCTAGGCACAATTTGCTCCAAGACTATTGCAAATAATGTTTTATACATTAACCCTTACTGTTATCCCTTTCAGAATAAAGAAAAACAGTCGCCCCCGCAGTGACAACAAATAGTTCGTTTTCATCGTTTTCATAAGGACTCGGCATACATAGTCATGACCGTCTCGCCGTCTTGTATATGAAGGACTGCTATAATCGCATGTGATTTAAAAAGCTTGTCCTCGTAGGAGTTGAAAGAAGCCATACTGTGATTCAAGGCTAAATAATATCATTGTTAGAATTTACATCGTTGTTTCTTCTTATTATTGAAGGTGTACACTTAGTCTATCATACATTCAAAGTTTTGGTATTTTATGTTTAGTTAGTTTTAAAGTTTTTGTGTATACAATTGCCAACATATCACTATTTTAAAATGCCAGCATATCTTGCAATAAACTCGGTGAGTTCCCTGTTGTCGTTAATATGTTGTGATTGTCTTTTTTTAGTCTTTTTGTCGGGAAACGGATGACAGCGGTTTAAGATAACTTGCCAGTAAATTTATTAATTTAATGTTTGTTGTCGACATCTAGCATTGAATTCCGCAAACAAAACCGGTGCTAGGAGCCGTCTTGAACTTATAACAATGATGTTTGAGCTCATTGTTGAAGGCATAATAGTAACTTGAAAAAGATGAACAATGAAGCGTTGTTCCATTGCTTGGTTTTACCATGAATTTGTAGAGACTTTGTCTCGTGTGTATTTACTCCATATAATTTCATTGTTTAATTTTTTTGTTGACGATCCCGCATCCACGAGTTTACCAGTATGGATGTAGAGTTGTTAGACATCTAGCATTGTATTCCACACAAACCAAACCGGTGCTAGGAGCCGTCTTGAACTTATAATAATGAGGTTCAAGCTCATTTTTGAAGGAATAATAGTAACTTCAAGATGACGCATAATGGAAGCGTTGTTCCATTGCTTGGTTTTTACCATGTACTTGTAGAGACTTTGTCTCATGTGCATTTACTCCATATAATTTCATTGTTTATTTAATAATGGAGTTTTTTGACGATCCCGCGTACATGAGTATAAAAGTATGGGTGTAGCGTTGTTCCATATCTAGCGCTGAATTCCACTCAAACCAAACCGGTGCTAGGAGCCTTCTTGAACATACAAAAAATGAGGTTCGAGCTCATTTTTGAAAGCATAATAGCAACCTCAAGATGACGCATAATGAAAGCATTGTTCCATTGCTTGGTTTTACCATGTATTTGTAGAGACCCTGTCTCATGTGTATTTACTCCATATCCATTCATTGTACATTATAGTATATGATAAAACCCTTCTCAAAGCTAACAGGACATTATGTACAATCACGTATATAGCAAAAGTCATAAGATACATATGTATTTGTAGTAACAAAAACCAACAATAACTCTGTACACCCTCAATAATAAAAAAAATACAACGATGTAAATTCTAACAATGTTTTTATTCAGCCTTAGATCACAGCGTGGCTTCTTTCAAGTCCTACGTGGACAAGCTTTTTAAACCAACATGCAATTATAGCAGTCCTTCATATATACAAGACGGCGAGACGGTCATGGATATGTATGCCGAGTCCTTATGAAAACAAAATATTTGTTGTCACTGCGAGGGCGACTGTTTTTCTATAATTCTGAAAGAGATAACAGTCAGGTTTAATGTATAAAACAGTATTTGCAATAGTGTTGTTGCAAATTGTCTCTAGAATTAAATCTAGCCATTTATTTTCCATTCAATATAACTGTTCTTGCCTGAATATCACAGAGTAAGTCTGGATCATCAGTAGGGTCACTCTTTTAAAGCGTTTACAAATCATGTGTGTCTAAACTTTCAGTTGTTTCTTGTTTTTGACAGGAACAACAAAACTATTGGCCTGAGATAATAGAAGAGGCTTGGAACTGTTGACTTAAACCAGATGTCGAAGGCAACAGTCCCAAAGTCATTTCCATCACCGAGGGACAATAGTTCTTGTTGTGTCAATTTAGCAGTTTCTTGAAACTGACAAGAAATAACTGCTTTTATATTATTTTATTTTACAAACAATAAAAATGTATGGACTGATGATTAAATACAACTAATTTACCGAGCGATGATCGTAAACTTTATAATTGATCAAAATTTTCACCAAAGCAAATGGGAAGCAAAAACTGATAAATAATATGGAATAAAAAAGAAATATGCAAACTATATTAATATTGATTTGAGGTTATTTCTTTATTCTGGAAAATGTAGGAAGATTGTGCTGACAAACTAGGAATATGTAACATTACTTCTGTGATATAAATAGAAAAGGTTTTCAGCATGTATACTTATAAACCATAAATCTTCGCACAGATGTGTCAAAACATGAAATATGATTGATAGCCAATTGTCTATTTCAATCGTACTTTCTATGATATAATCATGCAGCTAAATATACTCGTAAGAATGCGACACTTAATTTAAATAAACATCATTTTTGATCGCATATTCAGCAGGATCGTTTTGCAAAAACTTGATAAAGGGAAATTACGTTATATGCAAAGTAGAAAATGCCGTTTTTACAAACCTTTTTATGCACAAGGCTGGCGTTTCCTTCTTTGGTAACAGTAACAACGTAAGGCAATATAAAGTAATTGAGAACCAAACCGTCAGTCTAAAAAGAATATCCAAAGACAATGGCAACATTGGAAACGCCAAAATACAAGGACATTACATAAGCAAGGCACAGAAATAAAAAAAAGGAAATACATATACAGATTAACAACACGGACCCAAATTAAAAGCAGGTGCAGGTGCACTGGTAAAATACGCATCTCCTGTTTTTTGTACGCACCGGGTCGTGTTGAACATGTCAAATTCGGTAGAGGAAACAACAAATCTTGAGCTTTTAGTGGAAAGTTTGTTGACAATCGGAAACAGATATCTCAAAGCGGTCCACAAGATCATATTCTCTTCCATGACAAGAAACAGAACCAAAGTTTCATATTTGTGATAACTGATCCTGCCCTATTGCCCAGTGTGTATTAATGTATAGGCTAATTGAGTGACTGCATAGGACTAAATCCCGATATTTATAAAACTACTATCAGGTATCTTTGATGATCATGGATTAAATGAGATTTTTTATTTTTATTTTTGTATTGTTTTACCGATATATAATCTCCATATGTCATAAGGACTTAGGAATCGGTCATGATGGAGACTTTATATTTTATAATACATATGAAACCAAGTAATATGTATAATAATAAATATGGGATTAACACCAGTCTCTGTAGAAATGATTGATTAACATGGAAGTAGCTTATGACAATTAGCAATTTAAGGTAGATAGACACTGTTGCGCTGCGCAATTCAATCGCGCATTTGAAAAATAAAGAGTCGGATACGGGGTAGGTTTGATTTTCTTGCCGGAACAGTAATTTGTCGGCTTTTCATTTGTGACGTCATAATTGAATGACAGATGTGAAACGTCATATTTCGTTAACTTTGCCGCGAATTAACTCCCTTTTCCCGTAAATAATGTTTTATCCGGAAACATTGTAAAATATCTCCGTTAAAAGCATGGTGACATATTCATTTTTTATTGTTATCAATAAATTACATCATAAACTATCTGTTCTAAAAAATAAATCAAAATTCTCATGGATAAAAGTTTCATTTCTATTGAGCTAAAAATTGCCTTTCCATATTTTCCCCGTGCATTCTAAGTAAATTTAGGTGAAAAATGGCTAAAAATGAGCAAACTTTGATCTTTATTCTAGAAAAAGCAAGCATGGTGACCCATACTTTTTATTACAGATTTTGGGTAAGTAGGATTTGTTCTTCAATTGTGCCGACTTACAACAAAATCTCGTGGATATGAATACTACTGTCTATCTACCTTAAAAATATTAGAAGTAAATCATAAACTAGAGGCTCCTAGGAGTCTGATGTAGCTAATCCGGAACCGTGTTTGAATTGTAAGGTCAAATGTGGTAGGCCTATTATTATCAGATAGTTTCTAAGATTATATTACTTTGAACAAGACATAATGTATAAATGAAAGAAATAACTCAAACAAGAGGTTCGATTATTAACTTTGAATTTGATAAGTACAGTGACACTTGCTTAGATATGCTGAACTTTTTGAAATTGAAACTTCACCCTTTAATTAAAGTAAAAATAAATCCTATCACGGCATGTGAATATACTTTGAACTTGATAAAGCAAATGTAGCCCTTGATATGTTCAACGTTACCTATCTTAAACTGCTATTGAAGTGTGCAATGAAAACATATAAAATGGTGAAAAAATATAATAACAGGACATCTCCAGGCTCTTCCAATAATATACATTTATTTACTGGCTATGAGAACAATAGCAAGATTATCGTTCCCCGAGACACGACTATTTCCCGACGCGAAGCTATCGTTCGAATAGCCAGTAAATAAGTGTTTTATTATACCGAATGTAACATCTTTTACGTACTGTTGAAGAAAATCTAAAGAAAAAGAAATAAAAATTTTGGTTAAATGTGTCTTTTTATACCAATGATGTATATTTCAATATATGTCCTTGTGATTTATAATGTCAGTCATGCTGAACTGACACGCCCATTAACCAATGAACGTCGTCACTCAAAAGTCCGAGAAAAGTACTAACGGTGTTATTCACTGGCCGGTAAATAGTCTTTGTGCTATTCACCGGGTAATAGCACTTTTCTGAAAAATGAACTGAAATATACATTTTATGACTATGAATTTTACATAGGAAATTATCGAAAAGGTATAATAACTTAAATTATCATATTTGTACTTTTATTTCTGTTTATAAAGTGATGAAACATACCTGCTCAATAAAACATCATATTGCACAGTTGATCATGATAAATCATCATATTGCACACTCATTTTGATTGACGTTTCCAGGTCACACCCCTTTCACATCCACAACAGATATACCACGCCCCTGATGTTTGTCATCAGTGACTTAAGCCTATAATAAAACAATTATGGCACTTCTGTACTTGATCAATATGGGGTTTAAAGGAGCGCAAAAGATAATATTGAACTCAGGTAAACCTTCATTCAATATTACTTTATTGCTTCTTTAAACCCTATATTGATCTCGTGGACGTGCCATAATTGTACAGTATCAAAGTAAACTCAAGCCCTTTATACATTGAACATTTTACAATTTAAACTTCATCACTATTTCAGATACTTATTTAATTAAAAGACATAACAGAAATAACTACAGAAAAAACAAGAAGTTGCACGCGTTGTCGTGCTAGGTACATCCCTACTCGTATTATTTTACACACTAAGCAGGGGAAAATGGCCAAGACCTGCCAAACAGAGGATTATAGTGAATAAGTTTGGTTCCATTTGGAAAAGTTGTTTCATGGAAGGTCTTTGAAAAGGTCCCCATAAGGTTCAATCTTTAACCCTGTGTACTACTGCTGGTAGTCATCTTGGATGTGATGTAAACCTACTTCCACAGTGCTTTGAAAGAGATTTTCGAAAGTGTTCCTATTGGATTTGCTGTTAAACTATGATCCAAAATGGAAGCTATCTTGGATTAGAAATGCAAGACGCAATTTTAATGTTGATTATGTAACCATTTTAGATACCAAATGGCTCAATGGTTTCTGAGAAAACATTGTCTGGATGAAAGTTAAAGACAGATGGACAAATGGATGCAAAATGTCAACCTGGCTATACCAGGGGAGCTAAAAAATTAGGAAAAGCAAAATGCAAAGTGCATATCTGCAATTAAAATGGAGCATTTCTGTGAATTTGGTTGAAAAAAAGCGGATAGTAGGAAGATTTGCTAATAATTCTACTGGTTGTGTACCAGTTATCACCATTTTCACACTGTGATTTTGCATTTGATCTTCTTAAACTCGGACTAAACTTTTAATGCGTTTTATTGTAAAAATTTACCAAGTAGTATGTTAACCAATTGTGTTCATTTTCTGTTTCATTGCACATGTGTAGTAATTAGTCATTTTAACTAGAGGCTCAGAGACTGAGCCTGTATCGCTCACCTGACAAAATGCTGAACAGCAGGGTTTTCGATGTTCTGCATGGTGGCCATGTTTTTTGTTGGATTCAAATGAAATGAAGAATCCTTATGAAGGACCTTCCATACATCATTCCTGTAAAGTTTGGTTGAACTTACTTCATTGGTTTCCGAGGAGTTGATGAAAATAACATGTTTTTCCCATAGGGTCCAATGTTAAATATAAGTTCCGCCCTAGCGGCAATGTTTTTTCAGATCAGAACAAAATTAGCAAACTTTGTTAAGGACCTTCCATACACCATTCCTGTATAGTTTAGTTGAATTTGCTTCAGTGGTTTAAGAGGAGTTGATGAAAAAGACGTTTTTCCCATAGGGACCAATGTTAAATCTGAGTTCTGCGCTGACGGCCATGATTTTTGTCAGATCAAAATGACATGACCAATCTTTGTATAGGACCTTCCATATGTCATTCCTGTAAAGTTTGGTTGAATTTGTTTCAGTGGTTTCTGAGGGGTTGATGAAAATGGTTTTCCAATATGGTCCAATGTTAAATACAAGTTCTGCGCTGGCAGCCATTTCTTTTGTCGGATCGGAGCGAAATGAGCAATCTTCATAAAGGACCTTCCATACATCATTCCTGTAAAGTTTGGTTGAACCTGCTTCAGTGGTTTTGGAGAAGTTGATGAAAATGACGTTTTTCCCATAGGGTCCAATGTTAAATACAAATTCTGTGCTGGCGGCCATGTTGTTTATCGGATCAGAACGAAATGAACAATCTTTGTTAAGGACTTTCCATACACCATTCCTGTAAAGTTTGGTTGAATTTGCTTTAGTGGTTTCAGAGGAGTTGATGAAAATGACATTTTTCCCATAGGGTCCAATGTTAAATACAAGTTCCACTGTGGCCATGTTTTTTATCTGATTGGAACGAAATGAGCAATCTTTGTTTAGGACCTTCTATACATCATTCCTGTAAAGTTTGGTTAAATACCGAAGTTACTGTGAATTTAAATTCTGTATATGTGCATTTCGACAACTTATGTCTCTTCAGTGCAGATAAAATCTAAACGTTTGGAAGACCATCAATTCAAAGATGTTTAAGGTAATAGGTATGTAAATAGCAAAGTTTCCGGATTTCGATGAAATTTTACATGCTACTGCATCAAATGAACTTGAATTCCAAGGTGAAATAAAATTGGTTTAGCTATTTTTATGTTTGAAATATTACCGATTGAAAAATCTATCAGTTATGTTGTTTTCATATAGAATCCATGTAAAACGTACAGAAAAA
The DNA here is from genome assembly GCA_002080025.1 of Modiolus philippinarum. Classification (NCBI taxonomy): domain Eukaryota; kingdom Metazoa; phylum Mollusca; class Bivalvia; order Mytilida; family Modiolidae; genus Modiolus; species Modiolus philippinarum. Next base: position 14,783 of record MJUU01000212.1, on the reverse strand, counting down.
GTATATATGAAACATCTTTAAATTGCGGGTTTATGAAAACATATCCTACAATTTTTCTGCAAAAAAAGATATGTTTTAAACAATAAAATTCCTATCTTAATGGTGTAAATTTTATATGGGGTCACCGAATTAATTTTGCCGGTATAAATAGTTGAACATAGAATAGGTATGCCAAAAATGGATTTTTTCCATAAACCCACTGTCAAAATAGCAATGTTGTCAATAAAAGTTATGATTTTAGGCATGATTTAAAAGATGGACATCTATTCAGAGATCTATACCACGAAAACGAACTCGGTGACCCTATAAAAAAATTATATCAATAAAACAGAAATTTCTTTGGCGACATAATATCAACTTTTCAGAAAAATTATAGGATATAGTTTGAAAAGAGGATATTTGAAAGTGAAAGTTAAAATTATTTTACGTTCATTCTAAAGCAAATTTATAACGTTCACCGGTTGAGGCGCTTATTTATGTACCTCTCACCTTAAAAACTGATAGAGAACAAATAACAAATATGATCTAAATGTAAAGCAAAACCAGCTAAGGACAGAGTTATGCATGAGGGAGATTCTCCTTAGTTTTCAACAAAATTACACTGTGTAACAAAAGTCATGCGCGATCTCCATGCATGTGAAAATTGGCAATAACTGGTACTCAGCCAGTATAATTCTGATGCCATAAAAATGGAGTCCCTAAGTGACATACACACAGACTCAAGCCAAAGGATAGTGATCCCTATGTGTGAATTCTTCACTAAATGGAGGTAACACAACACAGTTGGAACATAATCAGTAAAGATCGCTGATTAACTAGATTTTCATTAGGCATCCCATATCATTATAAGGGGAAGTATAACAAACACATCTTAAATGACATTTTTAATGTAATTTAAACATAATGAATTATATATGAACAGAAACAAATTTTCTGACATCAAACAACTTCCATTTTAACCACAACTACCTGCTGTATTAAATTTTACAATAAGTACAAAAACATGAATAGAATTCCTGGGACCCCCGCCCCTCATGCAATATACTAGTATACTGTATATGAAATTGAAATATTTTCAAACATTCAGGGCAGTTCAAAAATTAAATATGTGTGGATACAAAAAGGATTGACCACAGCAGATGTTCCAACTTGACCAAGGTATTAGTGATATAAATATTTGGTATAAATCAACGGCAGTAGAATACCGAAGGAACAAAGCACAAGATTACACAAATCAAAGTCCAGAGACAAGGCAAAAGCAAGAACACCAAAAGACGGAAGACCAAAGACACCACATGCCTACAAAACACTCGAACGTTACATATACAACACAAAAAACTAAAGCACTAACAGTGTGAACTCTCAATAAACAAGAGTGACATCAGGTGCCCCGGAAGGGTAAGCATGTCCTGCTCTGTGCACAGCACCCGTCACACTGTCAGTGGGTCAATTCAGGGTAAAGTCGAAACCGGTAATGTCAAATCAGGGAAGACGCAAATCTAGCTGAAAATGTCAGTTTTTATTTGTGACACTGACATTTCATATCTATCTATGATGTCGTGGTGACGGCCATAGAATTTCTGAAGGGACGAAAGTAACAAAGGCTGAACATATCCCTGACTCAGCAGTTTTTGTGACAGTGCTTTTGCTCTTTCCACAAAGTCACTGTATGTACTGCACGCTCTACAGTAACGAATATTGTGAAATATATACTCCATATGCATAAATTTCATGAAAATCCGTCAAAATTTGTAGCCATGAGAGCCCTTACAAGGTAAATTTTTGGATAAAACAGAGTCATTATTTTTGACAAAGTCCCATAACTCTGTCAAAAAATATCGACCGAGGCTGCGTTTCGAACTTGACCAAGGTATAAGCGGTATAAACATTTGGTATAAATTTCATGAAAATCCATCAAAATTTGTAGGCAAGAGCGTGCTTACAAGGTCAAATTTTGGATAAAACAGAGTCATGATTTCGGTCAAAGTCCCATAACTCCGTCAAAAAGTATCAACCAAGGCTGATTTTCAAACTTGACCAAGGTATTAGTGAAAGTAACATTTGGTATAAATTTCATGAAAATCCGTTATAATTTGTATGCATGAGAGCGCTTACAAGAAAGTGTGACAGACGGACATACGGACCTACGGACACAAGGGCGCCCAGCATTTCTATGTCCCCGCTCCGCGTTGCGGTGGGGGACAATAGACATGTGCTGTAAATTTTTTTTTTGGGCAATTTTTTTTTCTGTTGTTCAAAATTAACATTATATATATAGTTTCATAATTTCATTTATCTAATTTGCATATCATGTTAATTGTAATATTGTCATAATTGGAATAATATGTCATTTTTCTTTTTGATTTATTTTTCTTACAATATTATCATGCTCTTATTGTTAGTCATTTTTAATAAAAAAGAGCAGTATTTTATGACATTTCAGCCATTTTTGGAAACATTGACAAAATTCTTATTTTGGCCAACATGAAAATAACTATTTATGTATTCTGATCCAAATACTCAATTTTTTACACACTTTAGCATTGGTTATATTTATTTATTGGACTGATTCAGAATGCAAATACTTGAATTACAGAAAGGAGGGGGCATTTACAAAAAGACTCTTACTACAAAAATCCCTTTTTACATGTATACCATTATATTTACAATGAGCATATATTTCTTTTTGTTTCATATATCATAATCACGTCATGCATACAGTGTGTATTTACAAATGTTGGTATGAGATAATTAAATAATTTAACACAAACACACAGTGTTCTGATAAAACAAACTATTATGTGGCTTTAAAATATGAACATTAAAGCGATCATCATTGTGGATTACATTAAATATCATAAAAATAAATTTTGGCAGAATGTGTATTGGAGAAGAACACTCTTTGGTATAAAAATATATATACATAGTATATAAACATAAAAAATATAGACTAAAAACACAAAAAGAAATAAAAAACAAATATAAAACAGAGAAAAACTAATTGCAATTACATACAGATTGTGTCAGATAAACCTATAGAGAATTGGAATGTCTGTACCTAATTGATACAATTTTTAACATCATTATTGGAAAGATTTGTAAAATAAACAAATGAATTCCGCTGGGTTTTCTTTAAAAAAAAACTGGATCTGGAAAAAAAACATACTGGATTACTTTGTTAAAAATAAATTTCTCAAGTAAAGCATGCAAACAACTTGAATATTGCTAATAAATTATGGCAAGTGTGGTTTGCCCAATTATTATTTTGTATTCAGTTATAAAAGACAAGACTCAAATGGGTGTGTATTATTCTTCTGGTCATTTTTTTATTTATATGTTTTTCTTTATGCCCTACAATTGTTATTAAGGCATACCCAGAACTTGAATGATTACCCTGACAAATGGATACTGAAACAAAAAGTAAGAAAGGGGAAAATCTAAAGAAAAAAATAAACACACAGCAATTCATGAACACAAGTTTAGACAACCTCACTTAACTTGTCATTATTTTCATATATTTCTACCATGTACCAACTATTATCTTTTCCTCATCAGGTACAATCAAAGCTCAGAACTACCAACAAGTGTAGACACAGAAACGTCTCACCAGAATATAAACATAATGGTTTACACATGATGAACATAATACAGAAGGTCAAGAAAATTAATGCCCCGATTCAACTTTAAGATAAACTTAATATGGAGAGTCTAGGTTTTTTAATCGCTGAGAAATGGACATCAATGTAAAAATTTAAAAAAGTCACTGGACCATGAAATTAAGGTCAAGGTTACTTGACAGGTGTCAGACTGGCATTTATTCTTTAATATGTAACAATAAACCTAATATGGTGAGTTTAGGTTCTTTAACTGCTGAGAATTGGACATCAATGTAAAAAATTATCAAAGTCACTGGACCATGAAATTAAGGTCAAGGTTACTTGACAGGTGTCATACTAGCATTTATCCTTTAATATGTAACAATAAACCTAATATGGAGAGTCTAGCTTCTTTAATTGCTGAGAAATGGACATCAATGTGAAAATTTGACAAAGTCACTGGACCATGAAATTTTGGTCAAGGTTACTTGACAAGTGTCAGACTGGCATCTATCCATTAATATTTAACAATAAACCTAATATGAATAGTCTAGGATCTTTAATAGCTGAGAAATGGACATAAATGTTAAATGATAACAAAGTCACTGGACTGTGAAATTAAGGTCAACGTTACTTGAAAAGTGTCAGACTGGCATATACCCATTAATATAATATGAAGAAGCTAGGTTCTTTAATTGCTGAGAAATGGACATTGATGTAAAAAAATATCAAAGTCACTGGACCATGAAATTGAGGTCAAGGTTACTAAACAAGTGTCAGACCGGCATCTACCCATTAGTATGTAACAATAAACCTAATATGAAGAGTTAAGAATCTTTAATAGCTGAGAATTAGACATAAATGTAAAAATAGTAACAAAGTCATTGAACCATGAAATTGAGGTCAAGGTAACATGACAGGTGTCAGACTGACATGTAATCATTTAAAAATGAAGCATTACACCAAATATGGTATCTCTACACATTCCAATGGCTCAGAAATTGACTTGAATGTAAAACTATGTAGCAATATTTACAAAGTCACTGAACCGTGCAAATGAGGTCAATGTCACTTGACAAGTGGCAGACTGGCATGTACCCACTAAGATGCATCAATACACTACATATAATGGATCTTTGCATTACAAATACAGAGAAAAGGACTTGAATGTGAAACTATGTCACAATTTTAATGCAGTCATTGAACCATGAAGACAAGGTCAAGGTCATCTGAAACATGTGATGCTGGAAAGCTCGTAACCTAAGACATCTGCAGACCAAAGATGATCTGTGCATCCATTACAGTTAAAAAGTTATTAAGGTTTAAGAAAAAGTTTACAATGCCGCCGTAGCTGGCACCGCTGCTGGAAAGTAATGCCTATGTCTCGCTTTCAGCGACTTTCGTCGCTGGCGAGACAAAAATTGCGCTCTTACATTAATGATTTGAACTAAATCTGTGTTTTTTGTATATAACCACCATGCTACAATGATTTGAACAAAATCTGTGTATTTTGTATGGAACCACCATTTTACAATGGTTTAAACTAAATCTAAGTATTTTGTATAGAACCACCATGTTACCATGTCATATTTATATTGATTTTTCATACAAAATGGTTGTCAGATTACAGTTTTTACACCAAACTGGCCTATATTAAATTCAGACACTTTGTGATGCTATCTTGAGATCATCATGTCACAGTGCCTCAGCATTATTGATCTGATCTATGAAACTGTTTTCAAGTACTGTATAGTTAGAATATTTTTCCTATATGTGCCCCATGAAAACAAGTGCAATTACTGGGTAATTTAAGGTGTTACTGGAATCAAAATCATAAATCTTACTGAGGTCCATCATTTCTTAATATTATTTGTGTGATCTATGTCATGCTTTTCAAGATATTGCAGTTTAATTTTTTGGTTTTCTTCAATAAGGTTCAAAATAACCAGATCTGCAGTAGAGACCATTTAGGATTTCAAAAAATTTTGTAGAAAACTATAATAACACCGTGTCAGAATTGAATTGGTTTGATCTATCAAATGGTTTACACGATCTAGCAATTAACATGTTTTTCCCATAATTCTCCATTCAAGCCATTGCCTATCAGAGAATTGGCCCAGATGCTCATAAGATTTAGAAAAAAGTTACTACTGATGAAAGTTTCATTAATAGGGTCTGTAAGCCTCTTTCAATTTTGAAACTTCCTGGTACATAAATTGCACCTGGAAGCTAAATTTTTATCAAAAGCATTTATAATGACGTTTCAATCACAAATCAAGACATCATAATGCTGCAACGTCATGTTTTGGTGGGACACGTTTTCAAATTGCAATCTTATTGTGAATTCTCGGGTCACATGATGAGGCTTACAGACCCTATAAAGCTAAAATAAATATTACAAGACTACAGCTCATGAGCATAGATTATGGATAGGCTTAACTTCAGTGAATAGAGAAACAAAAACATATGACATGCACTACATGGAAATATATATTCACCAACAACCCTATAGGTATAATATATATTTTACATTAAAAATTTGTTCTTTTTAAAGAGAACTTACAAAATGTATTGACCTATCTTTGTAAAATAAAGATAACTTTGGCAAAATAAACTAAAATGTAATCTAACATCAATAAACTATAGTCCATTTGGAAGGCTGTTCACATTCTTTTTCAGTCTCTGAACAAAATCTATTAAATGTTGTTTTTGGATCAAATCCTAAAATTTCTCTGTCTTCTTGAATTCTAAAGGAAAATGTTGATACATAACTTCCGATAAAATGTCTGGAAAAAAGAAAAGATGCTATTTAAAAAAATGGAAGAATGTGTCCATGGGACATGGATGCCCCCTCCGCCTTGAAATCAAAACCCCTAAATTATTACAGGTATAACTATGTACAATATATATATATATATATATATAAAATATAAAATAAGAACTGTCTGCTGTGATAAAAGAGCATTGGAACTGGTTTTTATTTATATACTGTGAATTCATTTAATTTCATGTGTATGAATTTTCATGGGTACAGAAAAAAAGACATTTCGTGGTATATGTAAATTCCTGGATTGGCACTTGTTCCAAAAAAAAATATTTTTTTAATTTAAATTAATAAGAATAAAGATTCTAAAATTCATGGTTTCAGTACCTTCAGTATTGATCGGCGTTTTGCATTTGCGCCGATTTTTTCTTTCATTTGCGAGGATTATTTCTTTCATTTGCGCCTATTATTTTTTTCATTTGCGCCGATTTTTTACTTGTTAATTTATTGTTAAATATAGGTATTTTTTTCATCTGTTCACACTATACTGGTGCAATTTTTATCTATTAAAAAATGCTGACACAAAAAGCTTATACAGATTTAAATAAAAGCTCAAAGGGTGATAAAAAATGAAATAAAAAAATGCAAGTGTTTAACAAAGTAGTGGCTCTGTCTTTACAAGACATTGGTATCAGTATGGTACAGTACAATACTTCACAGTTTAACACAAGATTAAACCAACTTTTTCAAGGTATAATTTGATACAGGACTTTCATAATTATTTTTTTTCAATCTCAGCTTTTAAGCTCTTGGTTAATTTTCACTTTTTGCCATTTCAAAAATAAATGTAGGAAAAAAGTAACAAAGTACGAATATTAAATATAATTTAAATGAGGCATTAATACACTTACGGTATTTCAACCCGCTTATTTCCAGGTTTAAACAACATACATTCTTTGAATGCATAGTACATATAACTTACTTTTGTTATATATATATATACAGTCAAACTTGCCTTAGCGGTCACCTTGAATAAGCAGCCACTCGATTTTAAAGGTCACCTTTTTATAGTTCCCTTTGTAGTCTATTTCATACAAATCAAACCTGATATAAAAGGCCACCTTTCTTGAAAGGCCAGTTTAACTCCTTTCCATAGGTGACCTCTTAAATCAAGTTCCACTGTATATAAAATCAGCGCAAATGAAAACATAGAAATCTGGCTCAGCCTGCAAAGCTCACCTCGTTGCACAGCATTGTCACAAATTAAACATGTCAGTTAACAGGAATAGACTATAATTATTTTGCTAACAGATTTATTCATATATAAAATTAATGTCACGAACTGCATTCAAAGCATTAATTGCAGCTGTCATCCCAAAATGCATCATGTTTACCAATATGCTTAATGTAGGGCAGGTGCAGAAATGGACTTTGACCATTCTACCTAACCAAGTCACTCATGCATAAAATGTAGGTCAAAGACAGCATCCGAAGCATGCATTATAGTTGTCATCCGAAAATGCATCATACATAACAGTCTGGTTGAGGTTTGCCAGTGTCAGTAAGCAGGAATGGACTTTAACCATTCTACCCTACCAAGTCGCTCATGCGTAAAATGTACATCAGAGACAGCGTCTGAAGCATGCATTGTTGTTGTCATCCCAAAATGCATCACACATACCAGTATGGTTGATGTGGGCCATGTCAGTAAACGGGAATGGACTTTAGTTTACTTTATGTCTATAGGAGTCTAGGATGATGTTTATTTCGATGAACTTGATTACTCTTTATTCAGGGGCCGACTCCGACCTGCTGTTGGATGTGGGGTTTATTGAAGATCTTATGGTGGCTTTTAGTTGTTATTACTCCCCTTTGGGTCGTTGTCTCTTTGACACATTCCCCGTTTCCCTTCTTCTTTCTATTTAACCATTCTACCTTACCAAGTCACTCATGCATGTAATGTAGGTCAGAGACAGCATCTGAAGCATGCATTGTTGTTGTCATCCCAAAAGGCATCATACATACCAGCATGGTTGATGTGGGTCATGTCAACAAGCGGGAACACACTTTAACCATACTACCTAACCAAGTCGCTCATGCGTAAAATGTAGGTCAGAGACAGCATCTGAAGCATGCATTGTTGTTGTCATCCCAAAATGCATTATACATACCATTATGGTTGATGTGGGCCATGTCAGTAAGCAGGAATGGACTTTAACCATTCTACCTTACCAAGTTGCTCATGCGTGAAATGTAGGTCAGAGACAGCATCCGAAACATGCATTGTTGTTGTCATCTCAAAATGCATTATACATACCAATATGGTTGATGTGGACCATGTCAGTAAGCGGGAATGGACTTTAACCATACTACCTAGCCAAGTTGCTCATGTGTAAAATGTAGGTCAGAGACGGCATCCGAAGCATGCATTCCAGTGGTCATCCCAAAATGCATCAGGCATACCAGTATGGTTGATGTGGGGCATGTCAGTAAGCAGGAATGGACCTTAACCATTCTTCCTAACCGGACACGGACACAGACGCTGATGCTAGGGTTATCACATAAACCTCATCACTTCATGAGGTGAGCTAAAAATGAAATCGGCGCAAATGAAAAATTTGAAATGTAAAACAAGATGTGTTTGTGAAACACTACATATGCCCCCAGATTCCGATTTTTACCCCTTTTTGACCCCTATGATCTTGACCTTTGACCTAATTTTTTTTGCATATTTATGTTCCTCTTGACAAGACCTATACACTTGCCAAGTATCAAAAGTCTACCTTATATAGTTCAAAAGTTATAGCCAAGGTTAAAGTTTTGGATGCACAGACAGACAGACAGACAGACAGACAGACAGGACAAAAACAATATGCCCCCGATCCTCGATCTGGGGGCATAAAAATCGGCACAAATGTCATACGCCCATATTGATGTCAAAACACCATAATTTAGAACTGTATCTGTAATTAAAAGTGTCACCTGTAATTAACAATTCATAGTAATGTGTAGATATTATGTAATTAGGTAATCATCTGACATAACCTTACTCCATTCATTATTTATAAATAGACACCTATATTGATTGCAAAATAAACATGTCCTTTTCAGCAGAACATAATTAAAGCTTAAAAAGTTCAATTAATAATATATTATGAAAACTAAAATGAGATGGTTCTTGTCCAAACTTCTAAAATGGAAATCCACACTTTAGTGTAATTGAAAAACAAAACAGGAAGCCAGTAACCCCTAATTTGTTAACTGGGAAACACTTGGAAATAAAGCATTTAAACTTACTTTGCTCCTATTAAAGGTTCAACACAATGCATATCTGCCTTCTTTGGATATATCAGTTTGTTTGGGCTCATGTACAAGGTCAAGTTTTGTGGCCTTTGTTGATCAGGTCATTTATTTGTGCTTGAAGCTTGCACAAGAAAATCATATTTCGTTGAGTATTTGGATTCCTGGATTGGGGACAACCACGAAAAACATTGCACGAATAAAAATGAATTCACAGTAATGCAGAGTTCCCACAAATAATAGGAAAAACAATCTTATTTGAGATATTAATCTATTTTTAGCAACTGTGACCTTGACCTTGGGGATACCACTTCTGAAATCAATATTATTCTGTCTTGGGTGATAAGTATGCATGTGACTAAGTTTGGTTTTGATTAAATTCAGGATACTCAAGCTATCATCTAGGAACCAAAATCTTATTGAAATCTTAGTTAATTTTTAGCAATTGTGACCTTGACCTTGGGAATACAAACCCGGAAATTCATAGGCTTCTGTCTTGAATGACATGTAAGCATGTGACCTGTTTGGTTTTGACCCAATGCAGGATACTAAAGTTATCATCCAGAAACCAAAATTTTATTGAAATTTTAGTCTATTTTTAGCAATGTGACCTTGACCTTGGGGGTACCAACCATGAAATCGATAGGGTTCTGTCTTGGGTGATAAGTCAGCATGTGATCAAGTTTACTCAAGTAATCATCAGGAAACCAAAATTCTATTGAAATTTTAGTCTATTTTTAGGAACTGTGACCTTGACCTTTGGGGTAATACCTCCAAAATCGATAGGATTCTGTCCCTGGTGGTAAGTAAGCATGTGACCAATTTTGGATTTGATCCAATGCAGGATACTCAAGTTATCATCTGGAAACCAAAATTTTATTGCAATTTTCATCTATTTTTAGCAACTGTGACCTTGACCTTGGGGTACCAATCCCAAAATCGATAGGGCTCTGTCTCGGGTGGTAAGTAAGCATGTGACAAAGTTTGGGTTTGATCTGATGCAGGATACTCAAGTTATCCTCTGGGAACCAAAAAGATGGACGTAGGTTAGGACATACGGACGGAGGTACGGATCAGGGTAAACCTTAATGCCCCCCGAGTGACAGGGGCATAATAAAAATGCTTATTTCACAAAGTTATTATGAAACTATCTGAATGAAAACTAAACCCTACAGTACTACAATTCTTCTGTAAAAAGCCATTTCCAGGATAAAACCATCCAGTTAAGACAAGCTCAGGTGCATTTGTCTTAAATCACCAAATAACCAATCAGAACTACTTAATTTTATGAATCAACAACAGTATCCATGACGAAACATCACCAACCGTATGAAGTCACAACAGAAAGTATGGTAAAAGGGACAGGGATGGTGCTTTTGCATTAAAGGCTTGGGAATATTGAAAATCTTTATTTCCAGAAGAAATAGGTATTTACATTGGATCAAAATCAAAGATCAGTATCTTTTTCATTCATATTCTGAATCTCTCATTTTGCTGCGCTTCACTAGAGAAAAACAGAATTTCTTACATTAATGCAAGATATCCTGATCTTTGATCTGCTCTCATGTTAGAAGTTTTGGAAATAACCATTAGCTGAAAAAAGTGCACAGTGAAATTCATTGGTTGCATCATATATTGAAGTATGCTTAACCCCTCCAAATCTTCTATCATCCACCCCCATCCTCACAACTTTTAATCTTCAAAAATGAAGCAAAAAATAAAATAAGATAAAATAAATCCATGTAAAATGAAAGCATTTGTCCAGGCAAAACGAATTCCAGAGATATTCAAAAACAAATTGTCTAGTACAGAAAAAGTGTATCTGCAAAATACTTGATTTGAATATCCTATTATATATTTAATTTCTTAATTCATCAGGAAACTTACATCATATATACACACAGCTTAACCACTGAGAAAACTAGTGTTATATAGTAAGTGAGAACCAAACCGTCAATCAAACACTAATAATTCAAGGACAATAGCAAAATCAGAAACAACAAAGAAACAGAGACACAACAGGGGTACGGCACAGAAAACAAAAATGAAGACACACACATATACAATAAAGGGCTACGCCGAGCACAGCATGATACGACCGCAGCATGTCGACCACTGAAATTTGAACAAGTGTAACTTAAAGCAAGTATGGACATACAAAAGAGCTTGACACAATAATAAGATGGTCACAATAAGGAGATTGAACCAGTAATTAGCTGGACACAAACTAGGTCAAATAAAACAGAGAAACAGAGACACAACAGGGGTACGGCACAGAAAACAAAAATGAAGACACACACATATACAATAAAGGGCTACGCCGAGCACAGCATGATAGGACCGCAGCATGTCGACCACTGAAAAATGACCCCTTATGACTCCTTTGACCCTTTATAGCTCGGAAACAGTAAGAGCTACGCTAAATCCATTGCCATACTGCTAAAAGCTTACATCAAGAGGAATCCAATGAAAATCTGATAAAAAATAAAATTGCATATTATTTTGAAACAAGAGGCTCTCAAGAGCCTGTATCACTCACCTGGGTCCTGCAGCACTATAATTCCCAATTGATGGTCCATCTTTGGTGGTGTATGTACATAAAAATCAGAAACTTCTCATAAAATTTAATTAAAAATTGTTCAAGCAGTTTCAGAGAAGATTTTTGAATGCAATTCCAAACTAAAGGGGCCTATGTTAATCTATGTTCCCTGCTGGCAGCTATTTAACATAAAACTTTGAAAAGGGTCACATAAGGACTATCATATAAAAATTCTACTGAAATTGTTCAAGCAGTTTCAGAGGAGAAGATCTGTTTATGCATTTCCCACTGGGTCCAATGTTAAACTAAGTTTTGCTACTGGTGGCCATGTCGGAAGATGGATAGCACCAAAGTAACAAGCTTGGTAAAAATCTCACAAGTTTCATTTGTTTTAAATGTTTTCAATGTTTAAATTGAATCCATTCAATGGTTTTCAATGATATCTTTGTATGCATTTCCCCTTAGAGTCCAATACATTGCTGGCAGCCATGTTGGATGATGGATCAGAACTGAAGTAACAACACTTGGTCAGCTTCTCATAAGCAAAGTTTGGATTAAATCTATTAAGCAGTTCTCTAGAAGAAGATCTTTTGTTAAATTAAGTTCACAGCTGGTGACACTTGGTCAGCATCTGACAGGCATCATTCATGTCACATTTGATTTAAATCCATTCAGCAGTTCTCTAGAAGATCTTTGTGTGCATTTCCCATAGGGTCCAATGCTGTCTGTCATGAAAGATGACAGATTGGCACCAAAGTAATAACACTTGGTCAGCACCTCATAAACATCATTCATGCCAAGTTTGGTTCAAATCCATTCAGTGGTTCTAAAGTAGAAATTCTTTGTATGCATTTTCCCATAGGGTCCAATGTTAAAATTAAGATCCCTGCTGGCGGCCATGTTGGATGATTGATCGGCACCAAAGTAACAACAATTGGTCAGAACCTCATAAGCATCATTCATGCCAAGTTTGGTTCAAATCCATTCAGTGGTTCTCAAGAAGAAGTTCTTTGTATGAATTTTCCCATTAGGTCAAATGATAAACTAAGTTCCCCGCTGGCGGCCATCTTGGAAGCGGTCAGAAAACTTGAATGTGTTCAATAAATAAACTTGACCTCTATCTCAAAGCGTTTTTGAAATATAGGACAAAAAGTAAAAAATCACGAAAAATTTGAACAATAGGGGCCACAACTTATATATAGGTACTTGGATTTTCTTCAAAATATCCATATGGGTAGATCTTAACATGCTGAAAATTTTTGCAATTTAAACTTAACCTCTATCTGTTATAGTTTTTTTAATAAAAAATAAAAAACATCAAAATTTTGAAAACTTTACAGAAAAAGGGCAATAACTCCTAGACTGGTCTTAAGATTTTCTTCAAAATTTCAGCACGGGTAGATCTTCTCATGCTGATCATTTTCACCCCCTGTCAGATTTTTGATATCTGTAATGGTTTTTGAGTTATTTGCCAAAAACTGTATTGTGCCCCTGTGTTCTATTTTTAGTAACGGCAGCCATGTTGTTTGACTTAAGACAAATAAAATAATAAATTTGAAACTAGATACCCTAGGGATGATACATTTAAAGTTTGGTTCCATTTGACCCAGTGGTTTCAGAGGAGAAGATTTTTGAAAGTGAGCTAAAGACAGACGGACGACAGACGGATGACAGACGCCAAGTGATGGCAATAGCCAGGTGAGCTAAAAATGCAATTTTGGCCCCTTCGAATACTTACAGCTAGGAAATGGTAAGAGCTTAGCCAAATCCTTTGACATACCACTAAAAGCTTGTATCAAGAGGAATCTAAACAAAAAAAATCCCATCGATATCCGATGGAAAATAAAAATTCTAGGTAATCTGTAAATTTGGAGTTTTGGTCCCTTTGAACCCTTATAGCTGGGAAACGGTAGGAGCTACGACAAGTCAGTTGACATACTACTGAGAGCTTGTATCATGAGGAATCCAAAGAAAAAATCCCATCGAAATCCGATGAAAAACAAAAAATTTGGGTAATCTGTAAATCTGCAGTTGTGGCCCCTTTGAACCCTTATAGCTCGAAAACAGTAAGAGCTATGCCAAATCTGTTGCAATCGAAATCCGATGAAAAATAAAAAATTGTAATGTGTAAATTTGCAATTTTGGCCCCCTTCGGCCCCTCATACCTTGGTAAGGAAACAAGTTACCAAAAATCTAATAGTAGAGCGATCTGTTAATTTTTTATAAGGAATCCATTGAAAAAAAAATGCATCAAAATCGGGACTAAATATAAAAAAATAATTTTTTCGGATTCGCCCCTTTTGGGCCCAATTTATCTGGGGAACGGTACATGCTACGTGAAATCCGTTGGCATACCACTGATTGGAAATTTTCTCAGGAGCATACTGAAAGCAACCCCATCAAAATCTAATAAATAATAAAGATTCTACAGACAAATATGTAAAAACACCCAATTTTCCCCTTTTTGGCCCCTTTTTCTAAAACTGACCGGGCCAAAAACTGAAAATTAAAATTAAGAAACATCATACTAAAATTTGATTATAACCCTTCCACTACAACCAAAATTATGCTGTCCACAGACGCT
>MJUU01000211.1:139463-164091 GCA_002080025.1 Modiolus philippinarum | reverse complement strand
TAAACTGCCACATGCGACAGCTGCAATTTGCAATGGAAGTAAGGGGGGGTACTGCAATTCCTATACCTGCTAAAATAACGGAGGCTGAAATAAGACTTGTATCAATACCGTCAGTAGCATTTATTCCACGCTTATATTTCTTGTATAATGATTTACGTTCATCTCTCTCATTAATCAACGTTTTCTCTATTTCTGTTATTTTTTGTAGTCTATAATTTTGTCCGTCTTCTATAGGTAATTCAGGGTATAAATCTGGGGCCGTTGGTTGCTTCATTTTTAAGGGTATTTTTTTGTTAATTACAATTTAAACAAAATTTTCATTTGACATGACAAACAAAAAGTTAAGACATAAAAAGCATACGAAGCCATTTAAATCTCAAATGTATACATTTAAACATCAACAATCCAATTACACATTCATTATTGATATACAGTACGCTTGGTTTGTCATTTAAATTGAAGTAGTCTATTTAAAACTCATGTCTTATAAATAGCATATTGTAATCATAATAAACTGGCTGTTTATTGACTATTACCCGGTAATACAAAATTGTACAGTTTTCTGTGTAACTATTTTCTCCTTCAGGATTTTTTAAACACAATAGTAATATGCTATATTGATGCTTCCCACCAACGACTATTTTTGAGGTACGAAAAAATAGTCGGTGGGGGGAAGCATCAATATAGCATATTACTAAAGGGGACAACAGGAAACACCTACAATTGGTGAGAACATTTGAGGTAGTCCATATTAACCAAAACAAGCATTAAATTATTTTCATTAACGATACGTAAGATTTTTCAATTATCATCAATTTAAAAGTAAAGCATAAAATAAGGGAATGTATACAACTTGCACATTTGTTTTAGTCCATGTTTACCAAATAACACACAAAATAAGGGATGGATATATCTGGCACATTAAATTAAATCTTTATTAATCAAATCAGGCACACATTTGGGAATTCACATAGCTAATTTTATTTAATCCATAAATACTAGATGATACACAAAATGAGGAAATTTGAATACTCGGTACCTTTGATTTAATCCATATTAACTAAATGAAACATTACATTATAGATTATTGCAAGCAGCAATACCAAATGATGGAACGATAAAGAGAGGAAATGTCACGGATATCAAATTGAAATAAGACAGAATTAGCCTTCTATCCCAGTGCATTGATTTTATAATAGAAATATAGTAAGTTGATTTTAATTTGATTATGGTATTGCAATTAAATTATTCCCTTGATATATTCTCAAAAATTCAGTCATATCCTTCTCTTTTGATATGCATATCACTGAAATCACTTAAATTAAGACTCGTCACTTTGACTTGAACTAGAAAATACCTACTATAAGTTCCCCTAAACCAAAAGTTAAGACAGAGTTGATTTTGATATAAATGAATAAGTCGCTACTTTTGGAATAATTTTTGAGACATTTATAATTTTTGTTCTCCGTTTTGATTGATATCATTAACACGCTGGTCCACTGAAACTGAAACCATTGGAACGCTTATGGGTTAATGTGTGTTATTTTGAAATTTAATTTTAAGAGGGAGACAGACCAAGAACCAGAACTTGAGTCCCTGTCAGGTTCGATAAGATCAATTCGATCGTTAGTGTGGAGTCGTGTTAGCAAACAACGCAGATGTGTTAACACACAACCTGAGTTTGTATTTGAAGATCCTTAAGGATATATTCTTCAATTTTGGGGTAGGGTTGTAAAAATCATTTTTCTAGAAAAGGGTACGTCTTATTTATATCCTATCTTTTATAAGAACTTAAAGATATAATTGCCTAACTTTTTAAAACAATTATGGTGATTGTTGACTGTTTAGTTGATTAAAAATTTTCAACAATTTTTTTACAGATTTTACGATGTCATGAAATTGACCAAAAAAGCAACATTTTCTAACAAGACTTTTTGAAGTATATCATCTCGGACCTAAGCTTTTCAATAATCATATTTCTTCAAATTTATAGGATCTAACAATCTGGAAACTTTCAAAGAAAACTTGTCTTCTTATCAAATTTTAGTTTATTGATATTTGGGTTATTGGATGTGGTTTGTTTCCATTGATTTTTGTCACTTTTTTACCTTTTAGGGACCATTGAGGGCTTGCTATATGGTGTGAGGTTCCTCACTGTGTTGAAGACCGTACGGTGACCTCTAGATGCTTTGTTTTGGGTCATTTTAACCTGGATATGGGATGTTGTCTTTTTGACATTTACCCCATTTCCTTTCTTTTTCATATTAATGGTAGAAATAGATATTTTTACCAAAAATGGTCCTAAAATAAACTTAAATCGATGCAATTTTCTAAAAACCACCAAAAACAGTGGTTTGCAAATGATAAAAGCACAACAAAATGCACATGGACAGATGGTTTTCTCTTAAAGGATGATTTCTTCAGGGTCCTTGCATTTTAAAAGTGAAGGTTTTGGGAAAAAACTGAATGCAAAATAAGTTTGACCCCTCAGGACAATACATCTTTAAGCCTGTAATTGCCTCATAACATGATATGACAAATATGTTGTTGAACCTGCAGATAAGCCTTCTCATAAGATCATTTTTTCACGTCAAGTACATAATTACATTTTGCTTTATCAAATATCTATGCACTTATCAGAAAACACCAAGTAGTGCTTCATATAAAGCCTGTTATACCTTTGTTGGGTACCAAAATTACACAAAAAAAATGAAAACAAGGAAAAAAAATATCTTTGGATCCGCATCGTGTTCAGCTATTGCAATGTCTATTGATCTAACTAAGATTTCGTCTGCAGTCAAGGACAGGCGTTAAGCAAAATGTGAAACTATTCATGCCCGAAGGGACCTAAATCACATATGGAAAGTAAAAATTCGAAGGATTCATTCGAAAATCTTAAATCCTTTTCAATTTTTTTAAATTCTCAAAGCATATGATTTTTCAACACCCTATGACATGTTTCAGCATCATAAACTAAAATCACGAATCAAAGAATTAATTCAAAAAGCCTTTGCCGATACACAAAAAAAATATGTTGTATAAGAGTATAAATCCAAATTTTGTCAAAACAAAGATCCAAAGGAAAAGTATGCTACGATGAAAAACGAATTAGCATTATGTTCGATATGCGCCTTGATATATATTTGTCATTATAGAAATGGTATCTATCAACAGCAAGGTGGTAAACTTCTACTCGCACATTACATCCTTTGATATTCTTTCTCGTTTGCTAGGTTATTTTCTCCTGGACATGATGGTAATTCATTTTGTTTTAAACTGTCTTCTTCTATTCGACGTTTATTTGAATGTCTGTGTGCAAATTAGATGTGAGATTTTAAGACGTGGGCCGTAATAAGAACATCTGATAACACTTGCGTTCTTACAGTGCACACTTTGAGTTTATTATATTTTGAATTATGATTTTCTATGTGTCTTGTTTGGTCTTCTGTCTTAAAGTATCCCTGTACTTTGATGTAACTTGTCCTGTGTTCATTTGATGTTTAACTGCAGCTGCTTTAGCATGAGTACAATTTGCATAAAATGTCCACAAATGGAAGATCATAGACAAAACTTAGGGTCTTGTTTTAAGGACAGCATTTCTTTGGATCCTTGGAATAGGTAACAGAGAGATATTCAAAGCTCTTCCATGAAAATGTCCGGGAAAATAATATTGACAGATCATTTTCGAATAAAGAAACAAAAAAATAATTTTTTGTGACATTGTAATTGAGTCATTTTTTTCTGGCCACGTGTTGTTAGGGATGGTGACTCTCAAGACAACTTTTCTAGAAAGACTATATCAAATAAAATATATAAACAAAGATAAAAGAAAAAGTAAATTTAGTATAGTTTTGACCAGAATAAAAATAACAATTACTTCACGTATTGAATTGCATAAATTGAAATACATTTTATTGCAAAAAGCTAATATAGCACGATAAAAAGATATCATATGGGATAATTACAAAATTACCAAACACAGTTGTCTAGAGTTGAAGTCGATGAAACAAAAACAAAAAACAGATCAGGTGGAAACCGTCGGCAAAATTGTCGACCTCAAAAGTCTTGTTACAAATGATTTGTTAAGAGTATCTCCCTCATGCATAGCTCCGTCCTTATCTGAATTTTGTCATTTATTACCACTGGGTCGATCCCTCTGCTGGTTGACTGTATGTCCCCGAGGGTATTCAACAACTCAGTTGTCAATACTTCGGTGCTGACCCGAAAACCGATTATATTTAGAAACTTGCAATATCTAAATTTTAAAAATGTTGTTTAAATCTAAGGAGTATATCCCTCATGCATAGCTCTGTCCTTAGTTGAATTTTTGCCTTCCTATTTGATCATTTTGGTTTTTTGTTCTCAATCAGCTTTTTCACATTTTTCGGTTAATGGACTTCCAAGTGTTTTGGTTTGATCTGCACTGATGAAACATAATTTGTCGAAATGCGCATATGAAGAAAATAAAGTAACAGTAACTTCGGTATTTTGTTATTTTAGCCGGTTTTAAGGTAACCTTTTGAAAAATCTCAAGGGGACAGAATGGTTCCCTGCTTGTGAAAAACAACCAAAAAANTTTTTAATTAAACGTAATGATAGTTTAATCTTTAGCAGACGCTTAGCCGGCAACATAATTCAAACCCCAATCCCCAATAGCACTTACCATTCTTTAAAGTGCTACTTGTTTCAAGTAAAAAAAATAAACAACTGTACTAACTTGAACTGTCTTCTCATTGAGTAGGAAAGTATTAAAAAATCGAAAATATGGTAACTTACTGCAGATTATCATAAATATTTGTGTAGGGCACTACTTTATCCAGGATGGCTAAGCACGAAGACCGTACTTTAAAACAAGTGTGCATGTTTAATGTTTGTTTGTCCGGTGTAGGAGTAATTTCCCTTTCAAGGTTTGACCAAAAACACAAAATTTGAATAGAACTTGCATGGACCTTAATTAATTGGCAAATCATCTATTGCCATTGAAAGGACGTAGACAGTTAAAAGAAATGATTATCACAGCATACAGTGAAGAAAAAATCTTGAATCAGAGTTCGGACGGAAACTGAAAATTTTTCCACAAGGGCATACTATCTATCAAAGAACCTTTTAAATTATCATATGAGCCGGAATGTTTTGAACAAATAAAGGGATATGGAGTAAATGAACATGGAAAAAATCCCTATAAATACATGGTAAGATTAAGCAAATGGAGCAACGCTTTCATTGTTGTTCTTCATCTTGAAGTCACCGTGTGGCCTTCAAACTGAGCAAACACTCTTACCTCATAGTAAATTCAAAACAGCCCCTAGCACCGGTTTGAGCGGAATTAACTTGGTAAATTTTGAACAACTCTACATCCATCCACTCTTTTACATCATTTTTGTCATGGATACGGGCTTGTCAACAAGAATAAAGTACTCTTACAAACACTGTCATCCGTTGCCCGGCAAAGAGACCAATAGACAATAATATATATAAACGAGCACAGGGCACTCATCGAGTTGATTATAAGAAAAACTGTAAAATCGGGAGATGTGGGCAATATATATACAGATGGCCAGAAAAAAAGTTTAATTTTTTACAGAACAAGAAAGCCAAATATTGAATTTCGATAGTGCGTTCATGTGAGAAATACTCATATAAACAAATACACCATAAACTGACAAAATAAACAGAGCATACACCTCAAACACGGGAAAATCTTTTTACGGATTGCACACTGCACGAGAGACAAACTCCACAGTAAATGAACAAATAAAGGGATACGGAGTAAATGTACATTGGACGAAATCCCTATAAATTCATGGTAAGATTCAGAAAATGGAACGACGCTTTCATTGTTGTTCTTCATCTTGAAGTCACCATGAGGCCTTAAACAAAGAGCAAACACTCTTACCTAACAGTAAGTTCAAGACGGCCCCTAGCACCGGTTTGAGCGGAATGCACTTGCTAGACAACAGCAGTAGAAAACCGACGGAACACTGTATAAACTGCACGCTCTATAGTAACGAATTAATTTTGAAATATAAACTCCGTATGCTTGGGAGGTAGGTATATTACTTCAGAGAACGGGAAAGTTTACAAATGGAAAGTCAAAATCATTACGTTTGTCATAAAGCCTAGATATCAGACGTCCATGTTCGTCAAGGTATGAAGCAAAATTTTGGTGTATCAGTTGTCTCTTTAATTTCAAGTTTACTAAATGCTGAACAACTCTACATCAACAAGCATAATATATCGGGCAAAAGTACTCTTGCAAGCACTGTCATCCATTGCCCTACAAAGGGTCCAATAGACAATACACCATATATTGTTAATGATCAAAGGAAACGAAGCCTTGATTAATAAGGCGCTCATGGAGATAATTATGTATAATGAGAAAATATGTATAATTTGTTCTAGCTCTCGTGTAACGAATCAGTTGTGAAACATACACTCCATAAGCAGGAGAAAATGGAATATTACTGTCAATGTTAGCGAAATTGATCAATTTGAAATTAAAATCTTCCCTTTTGTCCTAGATTTAAGTACTGAGATGACCATTTTCGTCAAATTCGAGATGTAAGTCCATAAGATGTAGATCTGGTCATTTCTGTCGTTGCCTTTATCTCTTGCGGATATATTAAATGGATAAATTCAGCAAAAGATGCATCATTGACGGTCAGTATCTTTTAGTGAGACAGAAGGATCTAGCATCTTTTATGTTATGGTCTTTTACAAGTTTTAAAGGTTTTAAAAACACAATAATTGAAGGAACATACAAACGAACTGCCATCAACCCTAGCATTGTGTTGTACCTCAACAATTCAACAAATTGTTTGTAAGCAAAAATGTAATGTTTACTTTCATTTGTTTGTCGATAACAATGAGGAGGGACTTTCACCGAATTGAGAAACCAGAGTTTAAGAGTTTTTGTGATTTTATTTGTATCTCGTTTCATATTGTATAGACTACTAGAAAATCTTAAACTGTCCAAGTTTTACATAATTTTTTTCATAATAAATTTGTTTCAAGCGAAATCTTAAATCGTTTGATTAACATTACAGTCAAAATAAGATATTTTTTAAACATGTAACGGATTTATGGCGTATTCTTTTTGATCAATTAACGAGCTGCGCGCGCAGCTCGAGATTGACTTAGAAGTCACATAAAAGGGAGAAAACCTCATTGCGCATTTCTTACGCTTTATATGAAACTAATCCGCAATATAATTCACCGATAAGACATATATTTATGTAGAATCATCCTTTAAGATCGATGGGTCAAAATTGTTAAGTAATGATCAATGCATTTCATCAATAAACACATGTGTTCTATTTAAATAATATTACCGAATCTATCTTATTTGCTCGGTGACGTGTACTGGACTCGATGCATGTGTGACCCATGACCTTCCAAACATGAATGAATGGTAATATCTCGAGCTCCGTGTTAGTAATCATCATGCCGGTATTTTGTTATTTATTTTCAATAAATTGTGATTCAATTGAATGATGAAAAAGTATAATATATTGTCAACAAGAAGAGTAATTACAAAACCTCTAACAAGAACGGGGTACAGTAAAATTTGGTATATAAAATGATAAATATATATGATAAGGTCAATTATAATTACATTATTAATTATATGATAAGACCCGAACATTTTACACAGTTTCTGATCATGTACAATATATGTCAGTCATCAAAGGCAATATGTTTATTATGTAATTATTATAAGATCTGAGAAAGTAAACTGACCTATTTTGCCCGGCGGTTATATAAATGTTCATTTAACTGAACATAATTTCCGATCGATGGAAAAGGGTGACCATTTGCAGTGGAAAATAAATGAATAGGTATGGATTTTTGAAATCACATTAATGTAAGGTCATGAATGTAGGGGTCTTGGAACACCAGCAGCAAACCTTTCAATAAAGTATTCAAGTGACCTTCGAGGGCTAGCTGTGGCGCAAAAAAATTTAAAAAAATCTTGAATAGGATTCGGAGACCCACACATCGATGTAGTTTCGTGATATATTCTTGAATTTGAATATATATATATATGATTCAGAAATCATTTGTTTTCCATCGCCTATCAATACACTGAAGAGACTAAGTTATCGAAATGCGCATATGCTGAAACTAAATTTGCAATAACTTCCGTATTTTGTTATTTATTTATATTAATTGCGTCAAGGCGCCGATATTTGGCTTAATATTTGTTATACACAAATTGTTGCACTCTTTGATTTTTACAGTAATTGATAAAACCGGAATTATGTTTAAGAACTTATTCACATTTTCTATAGAAAATAAAATGCAATATAAATAACTTAGGTAGAGATATAATTTTACATAGCTACTTTATTAAATACTTACATCAGATAGGGACGCCATATGGTCATAAAGTTTACCAAGCTCATCTAAATAAAAGAATATATATGCTTAAGTTGATTACAATATATACCAATGAACCGCTGACATTTGCTGGTGCCGGAACCAAGTCCGGCTGTCTCGAGTTCCTGTCAGACATTTCACTATATTGACGACAGCAGACTGTGCACTTCAATCTTGACAAAATATGGGTCATTTCAATTAGTTTCTCCTGAATAACGGAGATCTATATTAATGCGTGGATAAATACTGTTAGCAATTGTATGAAACTTGTCTAATTCTTGTAAACTTTTTGTTCATAGACCAAAAATGTTGATATGAATGATATGTTTTAATATTTAATAATAAATAATTTTTCCGTAAAGACTACAGTGCATTTTCAACGTACGTGTTTGATGTTATTACAATTCAAGCGTGGATGTATAAATATATATATAACGTCTAAAAGACAACGACAAACTTGGAAATCTTATTTAATCCTCAGGATTAGCATGTAAATATGCTTATACAGGTCTTGAAAAATAAATTATATGCTATGAAGTCAAAGACCAACTGAAATAAGAGTTTTAGAATGTGATATTATCGAGAAAATATTTCCATTAAAGAATTCGACTGGTACAATTTGAGTGACACGCAACACAACATTTGAATTTCCCAGTTGCAGATAAGGCCCCATCTCGATGAATTTACATCTGGTCAGTGCAACTCGAATCTAAAAATTGGAAAACCGCTGCCGAAATATTACTCCCTTGGAAGGGTGTACAGGACTGGAGATTGACTGGTAAATTTCCGGTCCCTACCCATTTGGCCCCTTGATTGATGGATCTCGCTGGAGCAGCCGGAAGAAGAAAAAAATCCAAAGTTCCATATAAATTGTCTACTCTACTCTAATCTATGAAATGAAATAAATAACTAGTGACAATACACAAACCAAAACAAAAACCGAGAAGTCTTTCTGTGTGATCCAAATGATGGGCAGGATGAGTTGACTTTTTTTGTCAATCGATAATTCCGAAAACTCAGCTAAGAGGCGGAATAAGCTCCAAGGGGCTTCTTGATGAAGACAATACTAGTCGTGTAAAAAATCAAATTTAACGTCTTAAAGACAACGACAAACTTGGAAACCTTATTTAATCCCCAGGATAAGCATGTAAATATTTATTTTTCAAGACCGGTATAAGCATATTTACATGCTTATCCCGAGGTGGAAAGATGTTATCGATAATATACATCCTAAAACTCTAACTTCGTTTTGGACATCCTTATATACAAATATTCCACACGACGATGGAATAGAGGCGTGCAGAGAAGTTTGGGACAATCGTACCGTTGAAGAACCACCCACTTAATGGCTTGTCCGGTTGCTGACGTTAGTGCTCAAACACACTAACTTTACTTTCAACGGAAAGCACTTTCTACAAGTAAATGGCACTGCTATGGGCACTAAAATGGCACCATCATATGCAAATATTTCTATGGCCAAACTTGAAATTATTACAATCTACAATCCAAAAACAGCATTACTTTCCTTGATATTTAGACAAGTTGTGAAAATGAGATTTAAAAAATGTTCAAAAATGCATAAAACCAAACGAAATCCGAATAATCAGTAACGTCAAATTGGGCTAAGGACACAACTACGATGGAAGGAGTTAAACCTGAGTTTTAGAATTACATAAATTTACATAGTGGTTAGAAACAAAGTATACACATGACATATACTCTCATGTACAAGTACACCACTATCGACCAAGTGCGAATCGGTGGAAATATTATCGGCGTCTAAACAATAGATGCGATTCCGATAAAGGAATTATTGCTGTCATAAAATCAATAATGTTTACGACAGTAATAATGACTTTTTCAACAATAGCATATATAGTGTTGACTATCATAATTATGTTGTCGATTCGCACTTCGTCGATAGTGTACACCATATCTACTTCAAATAAAGGGCATACATCTTAACCCGGGGAATTGTTTTACCAACTCCACATTGCATTAAAAGACAAACTCTTGTATAATATATTTTACGAAAGGATATGGAGTAAATAAATATGAGACCATAAAGCCTGATAACAAAAAAAGTTGATCGGTTACATATCATTTTTATTTTAATTTTGGAACATATGAGTCAAAATCTACAGAATATCTGAACATAAAAAAAAATCTGTCTGATATCTTTATAAGAATGGATCTGTCCTTGGCTGAATTTTGGCTTTTCTGTTTAGATAATTTTGGTTTTTGCTCTCTATCAGCCTTTACATGTTTTTGGTTAATGGACTTCCAAATGTTTTGGTTTGATCTGCACTAATGAGACATGTGTTGTCGAAATGCACATATGCAGAAAATAAATGAATAGTACCTTTGGTATTTTGTTATTTAAGCATTTAAAACTGTTGAAAATGTGTTGCTTAATATTTTTGCTACGTAAAGTTGAATACAGGAACTTTTAACATAATCACAAAAAGGTCCAAGTTATTTGGATAACCTTTTACTACATATTTCTAATATGTAATAACAATAGATGAAATTAGACGTTTGTTTACGAGTTACCACCTTATTTTCTGTTGATTCATAATAAAATTGACAAAAAACGGAAAATTATTGATCCGTCTGTCTAGGATTCGAACAAATCTGCACCATATATTTAACTTTACAACCAACTTTTTCAAAGGCACTTATCTCAGGTATTTTACTGATGTATAGTAAAGCCTTGTATGAGATACATGTAGTTGCATTTAAAATGAACCCTCCCGCCGATTAAAATATTCGGCTATAAACCAATGCAATGACATGTGGACAAATATTGGTCGTCGACCAGAACCAATTGGAAAGCAAATTAACGAACTCGACAAATACACTGTTTTATTTGTCAAACCGGCGAGAAGGACCGTCTTAAACTTGCTACATTGTACATGTATGAGGTAAAAGTGTTTGCTCTATGTTGAAGGCTTCTTGGTGACTTCAAGATGCAGAACACACTGAAAGCGCTGTTCGATTTGCTTAATTTTGCCATTTATTTATAGAGATTTTGTCCCAAGATTATTTACTCCATAGCCCTTAATTTGTTTATTCAAAGTGCCATGCATGTAAAGTATAATTGTGTGAACCAAAGACGATTTATTTCATTCACCTATACAAAATGCATCATTCTATAGAAAAAAAAAGATTGCTGTTAAATTTGAAAGTACACAAATTTAGCTATAAAAATTTTTGCTTTTTTTAGAAATATACTGCGAAATTTGGACTTGTTTGCGTTTTTTACTACACTTTCTATTTTCCCCAAATATTAAATGTTTCAAAATTTATATGACATAAAAAATGAAACTTCGACGCATCTCATGATATATTTTTCGTTAGATTTAGTTGAAACTTCAGTTGCAAAATACACAGTGAAAAGTATAGTATTTGAACTCCAAAATTTGAATCTAAAAGTTGTATGAGCGTGGTCACATCAGGCAAAATTTATCAGCACTGTAAAAAAATCTGTGTCCTACATAAGTTATATATTGCTATAAAGCCAAAACTAGTGAATTAAAATAAGCCAATTTTCTTGATTTTCATTGTTATGACGCTCGTTAATCATCGATAACTTTCATTTGCTATTTGGACGGTTTCTCGATAATTTTACCACCTCTTTAAATGAAAGAACAACCCTCATGCATTTATTACCCATATTTAATTAGGATCTCATTGTTTTGTGAATGAAAATTTAATTTTGTAAAAAAACGATAAATTAACTTTTAAGCAAACTTTTTAGAATAGTTTTATGTTGAGTAAATCAAAAGTTAAAGCCGAAAGTCGTAGCCAAGTTTTTGACTTGATCAAACTGGTTTCTTAAATAGTTTCGAATCCCTGTTATTATAGTCACAGCATCAGACGACTGACCCAAAGCGTGACTTGACATGTAATTAATTAATTGAAGTTATCTTTTCATGTATGCCAGCTATCGATTTAACTCTCACAATTGCTATCTAATATCGATTTATTCCCTTCTTGATTTCGACAGACAGAGATGATATGTTGGATGGCCCTATTACATAAGTAACGAAGATGCAGTAACTTGGCCTACGGTTTAAACCAAAATTTATATCTTCAATTAAATAATTCACACATCAATGATATATAGCGATATGATTTTGAATCTTACATGGATATCAAACTTTAAATATTTAGTCTTGCCCTGACGTGTGAAATAAATTAGAATTTGAAATAACGGGAAATAATTTTTCCTACTAAATTCCAATAATTTTTACTTTCGAAACGATATCGGTTTTCTCGATCCGGATTTATTGATTTTGTTGATTAGCAAAATGAGGAAACAATTGCGTTGGTGAATTTTTTATACTGCACAACTCATACTTCTGTTATATAAAGCTAGCATGTTCTGTTTGTTTTTGAAACGGCAAACCGGCTTACTTAATTCTTTTTAATTATTCCAAAACAGAAATATTTTTTTATATTTTAAATAAACCATGATCAAATCGCTGTCAACTCGCTTTCAAATCATGAATTCAAGAGTTATTACCATGATTTGAAAATGATCAATTCAACAACTCGTTATCAACTCGTACCAAGTAAAAGGACATCTATGATCTGTTAACGATTTCTTTGGCACATATGATTTGAAGGCGAGTTTAAAAGATACAATAAGACTACTCCCAATTCGTCTAACTCATCACGACCAACCAAAGTGTTTCTCGTACCTATTTAGATCACAAATATATGTATAGAATATTTTAAAATATTAAACTGATCAAGGCCGTACCCTTATCAGCGACTCAAGCCTCAATATTAGCAACAGTGTAGAATAAATATAACTGTTTTCATACACTAAACAATAATATATGAGGAGTCGTACACTAAGTGGTCATTAAGTAATTATCCATTTTAAAGTAAATTGTCATGTATTTAAAGTTTGCAAAAAGAGGTTATTTTAATTTTGCTGAAGTTAGTAGATCCTTTAGACTATTGTGTTTTTTGTATGCTATAATTGGCGGTCTATGAAATATTTTTTTTTGCTTGCTCATCCTTTTCAATGTAATGCCAATGTTTTCTGAGTATTCTGCTGAGCTGTTTGAAGCAAGGGTTGTATTAAGTTGCAAAAACTAAAGGTGGTTTTGTATTTTTAGATTTCTCCTTGTATTGTAGTGCTGTTTTTCGGTGTACCTGTTTTCCAATAGTTATCAAATTATCTACCTCATAAATTTTGTATCCCCTTGAAAGTAAATTATTTTTGAAAAATTCTATTTCGGATTCCAGATCTTCTTCATTGTTGGTGCAGCGAATGTATCTAATTACTTCTCCTATTATAAACCCTTTAAATACTGATTTAGGGTGTGCTGAAGATCTAGGCAAGTATTGATAGTTGTCAGTTGGTTTTCTGTATAAACGAACATCCAGTATATTTTTTGTTTTGAATCTATGTCCTTTAAATACAGTGAAATCTACAAAAATGTAAGCTTTCTGTGGATATTTCGAATGTAAATTTCAACAAAGGATGTATGTTGTTAGCTATTTCAAAAAATGAAAGAAGTTCTTCCTCAGTTCCGGCATAAAGCAGAAATTCATCGTCTCTATAAATTGATAAATGTAGAATGTGCTCTCTGAATAAAAATCTATTTACTATATCTGTTATTATTTCAAACATTCCTATATCGGTTATTGGGGCTCCCCTTGGGACACCTATTTTTTGGCGATATATTATATCATTGAATTCAAATTCATTGTTTTCTAGTATTATTTTTTAGAATATCTAACGTTATATCTTTTGGTGGTAAAGGAATTTGAAAGACATGTGATTCGATTTTCGGCCATGCTCTGTTTACTGCTTCCAAAATTTCAGTATGTTTCATATTCGTGTACATGCTCGTTACATCAAAAGAAGCCATGATTCTATCTTTTGGCAGCGTGAGTTTTTCAATCTTATTGATAAATACGTAGAGTCTTTAGTGAATGTCCACTGTGTCGGCACTATTTCTTGTAAAAAATAATTTAAGTATTGACCAATTTTCTCAGTAGGGCTACCACACAGTGATATTATTGGTCTACCAGGAATATTGATCTCTTCAGAATTTATTTTATTGTTCTCTAATAGTTTCAAGGTTAGAGGTCTAGTTTATGTATTTTAGATAACATGTAAAATCGCCCGATCTTGTCCTCTGTTTTCTCTGTTGAATATTTGTATGTTATCTTATCAATGTGTCTTGCTTGGTATAGTTGATTTATTAATGCATTTAATTGCGTTTTTATTTCCTTACTACGAGATTATGTTAATATTTCGTAGTGGGTGTTACCTGATAGATGTGTTGAGGACTGTTAAATGTATTTTTCTCTATCTAATATTATAGTTGTGGAATTCTTGTCTGCCTTTTTAATGATTAGATCTTTGTTTTTACGTAATGAACGTAATGCGGCGATTTCACCAATTGTAAAATTTCCCCTCTTCTTTGTAACTGGTATGCGATCCAAATCATTTTTACATGAAATATGAAAGATTCAATCGCTTCATTAGGTGAGGTAGGGACAAACCCAGATTTCTGCAAGAATGGATGATATATGTAATTGTTTAGTGTATAAAAACAGTTATATTTATTCTACACTGTTGCTAATATTGAGGCTTGAGTCGCTGATGAGGGTATGGCCTTGATCAGTTTAATATTTCAAAATATTCTATACATATATTTGTGATCTAAATAGGTACCCGAAACACTTTGGTTGGTCGTGATGAGTTAGACGAATTGGGAGTGGTCTTATTGTATCTTTTACACGACTCCTCATATATTATTGTTTAGTGTATAATAACAGTCATATTTATTCTACACTGTTACTAATATTGAGGCTTGAGTCGCTGATGAGGGTACGGCCTTGATCAGTTTAATATTTCAAAATATTCTATACATATATTTGTGATCTAAATAGGTACCCAAAACACTTTGGTTGGTCGTGATGAGTTAGACGAATTGGGAGTGGTCTTATTGTATCTTTTACATTGAGGTTGAAGAAACTTAAAACAACGATTTGCTCATGAATTCTTAACTTTGGTTATCAGAGAAAACGAGTTGAAAACGATTTGTTAACTTGTTTCATGTGATAGAACGATTTGTTGATGAGTTCTTAACTTTATTTAAAATTGAAAACGAGTTGAAAGCGATTTGTTAACATCATACATGTGATAAAATGATTTGTTCATGATCTGTTGACTTTGTTGGAGACAAGAACATGATTCCAAAGCGATTTCTTTTGTAATAAAAGTTTGATGTATTAGTAACATGATTTGGTAACGATTTGTTGCAAATAAAGCTTTTCATTTATTGGTCAACCTTAGTTTTAAATTAGGTCACTTCCTGTGCATTTTCAAACACATGAAACAATTTTCAGGAGGCCTAATGTGTTTGTTAAATGAAATAAAATATTAAGTCTTTTATACAAGTTTTTTTGTCATGTGTGGAATGGATATTAGTGAAATTCATTATGTAAGGTAGGTAAATCTTTTAAATTTTTGTAATACCGCTTTATATCAGAACAAAATGCAGCCCTTTATCATCAGCAGTTAATGGTGTGCATATATAGAGTTTATATTTGAGATATCTGAATGTTTCACTTCTTAGAAGAATTGTTGAAGAGCAATATGTATTAAGTAATTGGTATTACATGATATGCCAAAATATGCAGAGAAGTCTGTTAATTTTAATCATCACATACAATGCGAGCCAGTTAACTGATATGACAATGTTAATGAACATATGTATTTCTGTATTTACATATGTACAAAACTAAGTTTATATACTGGAGTGAAAGGTAACCAAAAAATAATTTTATTCCATCATATCTACACATTTCTGTGTAACTAAATCATACATAAAATACATATATATTGTATGTGTACACATTGTTATTTACTGATTTGAAAACGATCCATTGCATCCCAATAAATTGTGATGGAATCATAGAAACGAGTTGCTCATGAGTTGTTACACGAGTTGTTTACGATTTGTTAGTGGTTTGAAAACGATCCATTTCATCCCAATAAATCGGTATGAAATCATGGACACGAGTTCTTCATGAGTTGTTACACGAGTTGGTAACGGTTTGAAAGCGATCTGAAGATGATCCATTGCAAAATTTGCATATGTAAATTAACGAGTTGTTGGCTCATTTGTATGTGAAATTTTCTCACCTTCAACTCATGACCAAATCATGATTTGAAGATGAGTTGTTGTAGTGATTTGTTGCGTTAATATTTTTGTTTGGGTTAGTATATATTTTAAATCGTTCGATCTTTATAATCTTTTTGCGTCTTGCTATTTTATCATATTTTAAGGGGTTTTTTTATGTAGAAAAACGCATATTCCATCAATTAATATAAATTCATATAAAATCATGAAAAGCAGTCTCTCTTCCGGATGACGATACTATGAAGCATGGCCATTTAGTCGTGAATTTTATTCTTATAATGGATCCTTTTTTTTAAATAATCCGATTTAAAGTATTGTCGGAAATTGTGCTTCATGAAGCATGTGCTTCCTATGAAATAAAAATAAATATTCCAAACATGTATGTTTTTTTACATAGATTAGCAGTCGAAGATGTAAGTAGTCTTTTTGTCCATTTAAAAAGCAAATACAGTGTTTTGGGAATATGTCACTTCTCGAAAGACATCAAGATGCAAAACCTTTTTTTCTTGCGATTGTTTTCCCTTCAAAATTGCAGTTAGTTTGGTTTGGTGCTGAAGGTCCTGTACAACGAATTTTAACAAAAACCTACAAAAATTGTAAAATCTGTCAAAATTGCATTCAAGTGACAAACTTAGTGGTTAGATCTTTTATCTATTTTATCTTAACGTATGAAATGTATCTGAATTGATTTTTTATAGTGTATTTGACAGATGACATGTTAACAGTTTTGGAGAAAATATTACGAATTCGAAAAATTGGTATGTTTCAAATAAAATAAATTCACAGGAAAGTGGTCATACCTCTTGCATATCTTTTCCTACTTTTTTTCTAATTCAAATATCAAAGAAAATCACAACTGTATACTGGTGTAGTGAATCTATAACGAGAAGGGGTTCTGATTCCGATTTACTGTCTTTAAATTTAGCAAATTCCTGGTCAAAAATTATATATTTTACAAAGCTTCAAAATTGGGTACATTTTTTTTTGTAAATTAACTCCTCTTATTTTTTGTTCTGTTCATCAAGTAAAATGAAAAATCTATCCAAGAAACATTTTTTTGCGAATCCTGTTAAACTTGGAATGTCAATCCAGATTCCAATGGCTAAAAGCCTGCCCATCCTGTAGCCCTATAGCATTTTCAATGAATTTCCCGTCTTAAGATAGAGCTATCCCGAAGTTAGAAATTCCGGCCCATTTCCGAAGTTGAATATTTTGCAATGCAAATAAGATTCTTAGCTGTTGAAAATAAACTAAACATATAATTACACAGTCACCACTCAAATGCATAAGAAAAAAAACAAGGCAACACAAAAGATAATGTTACTACACATGTATATTAAGTATTACTTCGATACTAGATTCATAATAACTTGCAAACCAAGTTGAGGGGCGGACAGAAAGACCGTCAAAAAGGAGATAGAGACGGAATGAAGGAGACTTGGTAGGACGGAAGAAAGGAGAAAGGTACCACCTGTCCATCACATCGAAGAAAGGAGAAAGCCACCATCTGTCCATCAACTCAAATTTATAGCATTTTCGGTACTAAATTAAACACAACTTTTATAGTAAATTCTGAAGTTACAAAAGCTTGGGTACAACAGTAACATAAACTAGAAACTGCAATAACTAAATTAACTTTAATTTTCGAACGGAACGGAATTACTTATTAAATTTACAGTAATTTCCTATCTAAATAAAGAGTAATTTCCGATCTAAATTAACAGTAATTTCCGAACAGAGTTTGTAACTAGATTATAGTAATTTCGGTACAAAAATTATTGTTATTAAATAAAGTACTAAAATTACATCAACTTAAGTGCAAAAATTACAGTATCTTCGGTAGAACATACTTAATTTACAGAAACTTCAGAAAACAAATTACAAAAACTATGTAAGGTGAAATTACAGTACAAATTGAAAGTTTTATTATCAAATTTAAACAGTCATATCTGAAATGAATAAATAGTATAAACATTAAATTCCGAACTAAATTTACCATTACTTGAGCATTAGAATTACAGCAACTTTGGTACTAAATTTAAAGTAAATTCAATTCGGTATTAACTGATATATTCATTTTTTTATTTCTCTTGTTTTTGTTAGCGTTTTTTTATTCAGTAAAAACATTTTAAATTTCAATGTCTGCTAAAAGAAGCAAATATTGTCATTACGACTGGTTATTGAAAATTGTGCACTATAAATATTTCTCCGTCTTTCTCGAAAAATATCATCATACTATCTGTGTAAACCAGCAACAAGGCTATGTCCACATCAGAGGCATGGTTCTTGCAATATCCAAGATATAAGAAGTTTAAAATTTTATATTTTGCAACACTGCAAGATATATCAGAATAACTCCAGATTTTAAAATTTCTAGTTGTAAAAATGTATAATTTGTCTTAATTTTACTTCTAAAAGTCTGGAGTTAGCTAATCTTTAGTAAATATTTGAATTTTTGGGAGGACTTTGTGATCAGCTGACTTTGTTTATAAACAAATCCAAATGTCAGATGTTTGAACAGAGAAAATGTAAGAATTTCTGACCTTTCAGTTGCTTGTAGAATATCTGCCAATTTTCCGTGTAATAATTATCCAAAAGATTGAAAATACATGAAAAATACAACTTCAATTCCATAAGTTAATATTATCAGGAATAAACAATAAATTATCACTACTGTGTGTGTATCTAAACATCAAACACTATATACAGGAACCCAGCTAGCACAGAAATGTTTTTAAAACATTTTTTAAAATGTTTTCAAAAATGGTGTGTAAAATTTTTAAATATGGTTTTAAAATCATTTTTGTATTGTTACGGAAATGTTTCTAGACTGTTTTGTAGAAAACATTTTACTGAAATATTTTGAAAATGTTAGACCTAAACATTTCCTTCAGAATATTTTTGGAATGTTTTTAAAACGTTTAGGGGATGTTTTTGAACATGTTATAAAAGCATTAAGATTAAATGTTTTAAAAAAACATTTCATAAACAGTTTGGAAAATGTTTTAAAAACCTGCAAATGTATGTCCACGAAAACGTTTTCACAATGTTTCACAGGAATGTTTTTTCTGAAATATTTCAAAAATATTTTACCATAATATTAGTTCCAAATATTTTATAGGTGTTTTAATTTTTTTTCAACATTACTTGAAAAAATCTTTCTTCATATAAAAACTTAAACAACGTTCTCTACAGGCGCATTTTTGATAATTGTTTTGTATGGTGTACATTTTTCACATTCGTTTCATTCTCATGCATCCTAATGTTGAAAGTATTTCATCCAATGTATCATGGCTTGATACTATAAAACATATATTTACGGAGACAATTTGAGTTTTGTTCCAGTATTAAGCGTTCCTATTTACTTTCTGGCATGTGGCTATGTTTTTCGGCCATTGTAGGTGTTTCCTGTTATCTTTTTTATTCCATTATATTAAATCTTGTATTTACAGTGTACATTGCAGATTTAGAATATTTTTAAATGGTCATTTTTGTATCGTTTGTGTGTCTGCAAATGAAACGACTAGCTTTCGGTCGTAGTATTGGCTTCAAATCAAAATTTAAATATATCATAGATTCCGAAAAAACAATTATTAGCAAAACAATATATAAATACGGAACCCAAAATGCATATTTTTTTTCACAGCTAATCTGAACAGGTGTTGTTATTTAGAAAAATAAAAACATTGGCAGTAACTATGTTTTACTCAAAATAATATATAAAGTCCAGTAATCAGTTCAATAAAATTTATTCCAGTACATGTTATGCCTGCTATATATGAGAACAATCCCAAACTAGTTATCATGAAATAAAAACTATATATATATGCCTTGTTTCGAATTTCTATAGCAAGCTCGTGCTTTCCTCGCGCATTGAACAATGAAATGACGTAACTGTTAGATATGCACATAATCCGAGAAAAACATTATTAATTAAATGTTCACAGAAAACTATCATCCGCTAAATAAATAATAGTAAACTGTCATTCATTTATAAGATATTGTAAAGTAAATTAAGTTTGATTTCCAACACATATTTTTTTTAATAACATCGACCGAACATGTAGTAAATCTTCCATGTAACTGGTTTTAAAATAACACATTTTCGGGTGTGTCAGGACACTGTGCATTTCTTGTTATACAAGATAAACATCTGTTTTCAATTGCAACTCAGCAGATCATCGATTACATGCTGTGATGACAATCTCTTATCTGTTAAAAATTGTTTCTATTGTCAGTCAATTTTATACCCGCTTCAGAAAATTGATATATTGAATAATTAATTGGTATTAAATTTTAGTCAAATTAAACATTCAAACTTTGTAGTGAATGCTTTCATTTCAGTTGTTTAATGGGTTGATTGTCAAAAAAATATATCCACTTTGTTTTTAATATGTTTTCACAAGGACGTATAGCACGCCTGGGAAACTCGATGGTCCAACTGAATTTTACTAACAGGAAGTCAATGAATACAAAGTGACAGACCATGTTTTTAAAAATCGGGGAATTTCATTCCATGTAAAACTTGGCAAAGATCTAAAATATAACTAAAACCATATTAAAATCTGCGTTTTAAGACAGAAATCGTGTTTATTGTAGTCAGACACTTCGGGGCGATTCTAAAATCCGGTCATAAAGAAAAAAAAACTAATTGAACATTGTTTTTCGAAAAAAGAATAGGGTCTTTGGTTTATTAAAACTTAATTTATAAATCTATATGGAGTGACATTCGTTGATATCTCGAAATGTACTTATTGAATGTAAATCACAGATTTCCGGACGCCGGTGTTTTTGTTGAGAACATCGACTTCCAAGGCGTGTATATTAAAATATTCAAATATACGTCCCTGGTTTCCCATACAAAAAAAAGATAAGCACATATCACAAACCATGGAATTTTTACATCAGCAAATTCACTTTTTAACATATCAGTTTTCTCACATTTGTCATTATAAAGGAAAACTAACTGGCAATTTTTTAATGCTTATTTGATTAAAACATATTTGCATCATGTTTTGAAACTATTTTGCAAAAATGTTTTGCCAGTTCCCCAAATAAAACATATAACCATAATATTCTTAAAATGTTTCATTAACATGTTCTTTTTTAATTAGATTAAAAAAATTTCTGGTAATGTTTCAAGAATGTTTCCTTGAAATATGTAGACCAAAATATTTAAGAAAGGTACAAAAAGTGTCTTTAAATTATAAAATTGTATTGTTTAAAACTGTATTGACATGCCATTCATCACTATTGTACGATCGGTTATTGGTAATTCGAAAGCTGTAAAAATATAGTTAAAATATTTTATGAAAATGTTTAACT
This sequence comes from Modiolus philippinarum, assembly GCA_002080025.1. Taxonomy (NCBI): domain Eukaryota; kingdom Metazoa; phylum Mollusca; class Bivalvia; order Mytilida; family Modiolidae; genus Modiolus; species Modiolus philippinarum. The sequence goes on along the minus strand of MJUU01000211.1, from coordinate 142,210 downwards.
GCAAAATATTGAAAACATCAAGTGCCAATAGATCTATTACGTTTCGCTATAATGTAGCAGTGTCACAGAATAAAAACATATTTTCAAAATGTTTTAAGAACGTTTCGCAAAATGTTATTGAAAACATCTGATACAATGTTCTGGTAAGATGATTTTAAAATGTTTTAAGTATGTTGTGAAAAAATGTTACCCAAAATAACTTTAAAACGTTATGTTAAAATGTTTATGAAACATTATAAAAGTGTTTCAGATAAAGTTTAAAAAATTGTTTGCCAGCACATGTCAAAATGTTTTTGATATGTTTTTAAAAAAGATAAAACGTTTTCAAAATATTTTTAAAATGTTTTGACGAACCACCAATTAACCCCGAATAAAATGTTTCGAAAATGGTTTGTGTTAGCTGGGAACATCCAAAAAGTAAAAAATGAAAAGATAAGATTGAAGTAAGTTGTATTTAGTACCACTTGTGTCCCATATATGGCTTAGATCTGGGATTAGGATAAAGATCCCTGACAAGATTTAATACACAATCAGGCATGACTTCACGTCTTACTTCTACAACACCGTCATCCACTCTATCCCTGTTTAACAACCTGCTTTTTATCCTTAAATATCTAGAATGACTCCATGCACCTCGATCTTGCAACATTCTCCAAAACAATTTGAATATATGTTTCCTTTTTCTACTATTTCTATTGTGTGCAATTTGTCCATTTCCTAGCCATGTTTGTCTATTTGATGTCACACGTGGTAAACAAAAGCATTCCTGGCATTCGTCATCATCAACATGCTGGTCGTTCACATTTATGTTATCTTCTGACCTATTTTCAATCTCATTTCCCTCAGCTTCAACTGTGCCAGTTTTTTCGTTTTCCTCATTATTGATGTTATTCTTATTTTTATTGTTTGTCTGACTTATTTCATTAAAATCCCAGTCATTGTGGTTGAAAAAAGCTTGTACCGTCCGATTATGGGTTATATGGGGACATTAGTTTTGGTGGATGACATTGTTTTTCCAATGGAAATTATGACGTCATAATCGACGCCTAAGCCCAGGAAAACCGATGCTCCGAGTATATTGCTAACTATTGTTCCTTAGTAACAGATAAAGATTAAAAGCTTTGGTTTTCTATTTTCGGGAGGCAATACTTTTTGTGTGTAAATGATGTATCATGAATGAAACTGGCGCTTATTCTGGTGAGTTCAACTAAGGGGGTTTACATAGGTTTAAGACTACATTATTACTTTGGCAGAATAAAAAGTGCACATTTTTTTTTGTATTGTGTCAGAGATAAATGTACTATAACTTTAAACAATTTCACTTTACATATTTTACGATAGTCTAACATATACTTCCTAATTTTACCCCCTGTTAAGTCATGACATGATTATCAACAGACTATGGGTGGGAAATGTTTGTTATTTTGATAGCAATGCAGAAGTTGACTTATTGTTTTGAAATATGAAACTTTTCACAATTATTAATGACATAAACATTCTTTATGAATACAACAATATCAGCTTTGATCAGTTTAAAGAAAAATGAAAAGTATCTTTTATCCTGTCACCCCTTCCTTTTATTCAAAAATAAGTTTTGCAGAGTTCATTAACCTAAGTTTTGGAGGTAAAAATCAAAATTAAAATTAGTTGTTTTAGTCATGGAACCCCTTATTGAAATCAATAAAAATGCTCCACAAACAGAAAAAACAAAAATATTTAAAAGACAAACTAGCTGCTGTAAAGAGGAGAAATAATGCTAGGAAAGACAAGAATAAAGGAATAGAAGGAACAATTATTTTTGTCTGCAAAAAACAATGAAGACATAACTTTGGTATACCAGATAGCGGCTGATATCAAGAAGGCAATGAGTGGAGGAAATCCCAATACTGTCACTAACAGAGACATGCTTCCAAAAGTATTCACCTTTTATATTCGAAATAATATTGCTACACCTCTGGAAGAAAAAAATGATATGGATGTTGATGTGCAGTTTAATGACTGTTCTTTTACAAACTTTAATCTTGAAACCTCACAACAACACTTTTTGTATGCGCACATGATTCAGTAGAAAACCTGGTACAAAGATTGAGAAATCATAACAAGTTCTGTAAACAGAAGTTATTCTTGAACAAAAAGCACATGCTGGAGTTTGCAAACTGGCTTGCAAAGATAAACATGCACTTCTCTGGTCCGATAAACCATACGCTGGCGACAAATAATTAGGAAACTCCCGTTTGGCGCATGGATTTAATGTTTCCGGAATACTGCCCAATCAGTACTTGCAATTTTGTCAAGCTGCAAATATTGGAACAATTTGGCGAAGCAGGTTTAAACAGTATATTTCAAAAATATTTTCCAGTAGTGTCTAACCTAGTTAAAGATTTATGTGAAACAGCTTTACTTGAAGAAATTGCTTCTTATGAAGACTTATCATCAGGAATTGACATCGTGACAGATGCGTGACACGGCACAATGAAAGATTCCATGTACACAGATGTAGTATGCCTTGGTGATCGAACTCACAAGGTTTTGCGTGTTGAAACCATCTCTCGAGTTTGACTGTACCAGTACTCATAAACTCGATTTCATAGGTACAGAAAAAATTATATTTATTTTGATAATCTGAAAGATGAGCATAAAGTGAATATTCGAAAAAGAAAGGAAATGGGGTAAATGTCAAGGAGACAACATCCCATATCCAGGTTAAAACGACCAAAACAAAACATCTAGGGGTCACCATATGGTCT
>MJUU01000211.1:97961-139258 GCA_002080025.1 Modiolus philippinarum | reverse complement strand
TTTTTTTCTGCCTTTTTTGTTTCTGGTGTTGCCATTGTCCTTGGATTGTTCGCTTTTAGATTGACGGTTCGGTTCTCACTTACTTTGGAACAGGCGCAAAAATTGCGGCGGGGTTAAACTCGTTTTCTTGGATCCAAACCCTCCCCCTATGTGTGGTGAATGGCTAAAAATAAATACACAAAAAGACTCACAGTAAAAATCAAACTAGAAAAAAGTCCAACTTATCAAGACGAGTACCCTTACAATGAAGTACATAAAACATGACGACAATACTCACAGTACTGTCCGGACAAATGCTCGCAGTTACTGACAGCTAGGTAAGGACATAATTTCCGTTGACTATGATATCAAGCCTTTTTACATATAAAATTTCAATTGAAATACTTCTAAATAGATTTGGTATAACAACATCATNAATAATGAAAGAAGAACATGATATTGTGCGATGCCAAATACTGCCAATATGAAAAATTGTTTAAATTTAGTTATGGTGTAAAGCATTAAGGAGATGATCAATATTTTTGCCAACAAAAACCAGAAGTAAAGATTTAACAACAATGCTGTATTCGAGTACATTGCCATGATAGGAATACATGTGTTAACAACTTTATTAGTAAAAATGGGATTGGTGCTGAATCAATAAATGATACCTGGCATGCAACGAAAAATATCGCAAAATAATTGAAAAAAATATGTTCTGGTCCGAGGTATAAAGAAGGATCAACCTGGCATCCCGAGATGTCAGATAAAGCAGGAAGTATAATAACTCATTTGTACTGGGCAATGAAGAATTGTGACCGTGATCCAGTAAAACTAAAACTAAGTATTTTAAATACAATTGAACATTACAAGAATAACCATTAGCACTACTCTGAGCTTTCAATATGTAAAACTGACAACTCCTAGTAGCCATTGAAGTATATTATAAAAGATCTGAAAGCAGAAATGTTATTAGGCCATGCTTTGATGAATACACAAGTTTACAAATCTCCGAATGATTATGTATACTGCATGGATAATTATTATGTTGAAAGCTTCAACAACGCAATCCTTCAGTATAATGACAAAGGATAAATTTTTCCAATTCGGTACATGTATTACGTACAAACCTTGCACTGCTGGATTGGAATGAACATGTTAACAGACAAAGCACCTCTATAAAAATGTGCAAGATGTAAAACATCCCCGCCGTCAAAAAGAAGTTAAAATTATCAAAAGGAAAAGTAATAACATGTGGAATGAGATCTGGGACAAATTAGTTAGTGCATACTTAGATTTAAAAAATCACAAAATTTGTTTTCTGAATTTTACACAGCCAATTCTAATACATTAATGGATTATGTTACAGATACCTAATTAGTGGTAACTTCATAAATAAAATGAATGATTTTATAACTCAAGACCTCTGATAAAGTCAGTAGTTTCTTGTCTGCAATATTTCCACATGGTATTGTTTTTGTTTACATACAATCAGCTGCCAGTGTTAAGATGTATAGGTCACGCCTTTTCACCTTATCTGTGGTATTTTATTGTGCATGTCTCCCGATCAGGCTGTTTGGATATTGCTGGTTTAACCAATACGATACTGTATTCATAAATAAATCAACACCGTAATCTGAATCTCTAAGAACAACAAACCTTGAATTTCAAAGTGCATAGCAGCATTAACAGTTCCAAAATCTTTGATAGGTCTTATTTCACATGTATCCTATCTAGACAATTTCTAAAATACCTAGACTGACCATTTATACATTTCTATTTGAATTTTAAGTCAGTAGACCCTTCCCAATAACATAGATCTCGATAACATTTTGACGCCGTCCATTTTTCATTCATGACGTTACTAAAGACGCACGTCATTATCCCCGCAATCCGCTAGAGGCGTTGAATTACGTACACTTCGCCTTTATAAGTATATACAACAACAAACCTAGACGAAAATATCGAAATGTCTTTCCTTTGTGTTACGCAGCCATTCTTTATACGTTTCTTGTTTACAAAATGGCAGATAAATATACTGTTCATCTATTCTGAAGTTTATAGTTTTTACTTTATTTTCAATTTCATACAAAGAATGAAAATATACTCACTAAATGTTTTGATTTACGTCCAGGCATGTACTGAACTATACCATCACTTGTTTTAATTGAACAGGATCTTAAAACAGGTCATCATCAGTTATCACCTGCAAACACGTGATGTCGTTATCAATAAAGATCAAGGACTCTTTTAAGGACAACAGTTTTCTTTTATTACCAATTAATATACAAAACGTATATATTGAAGAATAGCTAGTAAATTGTTGTTCCATTGCTTTGTTTTACCATGCATTTGTACAGACTTCGACTCATGTGCATTTACTCAATATCCTTTCATTGATAATTTTTGCAATGGAATAATTGACCAATTAATTATTAGTATTTTCACGTGTATTTTATATTCTTAAGGTAAAAAGGTTTTGTTGGTACGCTTCTGCTGTCCATCCGATGATGTAATTTGTTGGCAAGAAGATTGGTGGATAATTAAATCAGTCGCAACAAATGCTTCAGTGAATTAAAAATAACTCGATGCAGTTTGTATATATTCGTTCGTTTAAACATAAAAGTGCTTATTTGAGTTGTATCTTTTTGATTTATTAGTTTATAAGTTGGTTATGAACTAGATAACACGAAAAAACACTCTTGAATTCAACAGGAATTCTTTTACCCAGTGTGTAGTTACCAGGACTGTAGCGCTAAAAATATGTAGTAAATGCACATGGTTAGACCAATCAATGCGCAGCTCTTTTATTGTTGCTCTTCCTCTTGAAGTCATCCCAAAAACATACATTTATTCTTGTTTTCTTCCGTTCCTCGCTGTTAAAAGATAACTAGAAAATGTGAGTTAATATCATATCCCCACCCCCGACAAATTCCAGAAAAAACAATCTAATCAAATTTTCAAATAGCTGCATGGTGCACAATGGCAATATGTACTGAATATTCTGTGAAAGTTTCAGTGAATTTCATCAAGTGGTCTAGGAGGAGTTGTCGCCAAAAAGTAGGTACCCTATGGTGGACGGGCGAAATAAAGGGATGGAAGGACGAATGGACAGAAACCATGATCACTATATACCTCTCGCTAAAACGGAGGTATAATAAAAAATATTCCAATTTCCACCTAGAATTTAACCATAAAGAGGGTAGTAACAAAATTACCGAACAAAGCTGTATAGAGCCAAAGGCAAAATGGCAAAGCAGTTGAAAACCATTGAAAAGGGAATGTCAACCGCAATGGTCCTGACTTGGTACAGGTATTTCAAAAGAATTGGTGTGTGAAACCGGTTTTATTGGGCGCAAAACCTCTAACTTTACGGTAGTATACAGCAGAAATTCAATTCATATGCTATTGACAGGTCGTCAGACAGTGAAATGTTCATCCCAGTACTAAGTAAAAACAAGGTTTTGAAAGTTCTGTTGGGTTGCTGATTGGTCATTTTATTGGCCTTACACAAAAGGAAATGAACGTGACTGTTCTTGTCCTACACTTGGCAAACTGCACCGACGGACCCAGCATCCAAACAAAGAGAGCTTCAATTTGAGTACCGCTTTGAAGGTCTTCGATAATATTCAAACCTGACTTTTGACCTTTTGAGTGGAAACCGCAAGAGATGGCTTATCAAGTACATTAGCAAAAATATTCTACATATAATAATTCCACGTAGGTCTTATGGATCGAAGCTCTTCGATGACTCTCCAGAGAGTTATTCGATTGGTCGTATTAGACATTTTCACCATAAGCCGAAACCGAGACCGAAACCGAAACCAATTTAACTTGAATATTATTCTATATTCAATAGTGTTTCTGTGATATTCATTATACTTGCATAAGTCTTTGAACTATATGGATTATCCTTTTACACAGTTTTTATTCTTTTCGAGGAGTAAGAATATACGTGCATCTTAGCGATAGTGCAGTGCCTAATTCAACATTTGTGAAATGTTACACAAGTTTTGATGTTTTGATATTCTGACTGTCTTCGTGTGTATGGAGTGGCAATTGGGTTGCCGGATATATATCTGAAATCAGGATAAAGATGCTATAACATACGGATTAATTAATCCTACAGGTTCATAGGAACAAAAGCATTTCGAAGAATTTGTTACACACATGTTGGTCTATAAAAAGTCAAATTGGACAAAAAATACGTGATTTATTAATAATTGACTTTATTTGGTTTCGAAAAAGTCTATTTTTTTCAGAATGAGCTTTTCCAGGATTGCCATAAAAACCCCTTAGTTTTTCATTAATATTTACTGAATTCGCTATATTTTTATCATCTTCATATATCCGATTTGTCAGTTCCCATTTCTTGTGTTTATATGATTATATTCTAACAAAAAGAGGCAAAAAATTACTGATAATAAACACACAGGCACTTAATGCTCCTTTGCTGACCAGAATACATCAATTAGACTGGGTTGCCCTGTGACTAGATCTGAAATTAAGAAAAGTAGAAAATATAGGTATTAGCTAAATTTTTAGAATGAAAGGGTAATCGTGATTTTTTAAATGTCAAAGAAAATATTTTTTAGCAAATTGAAAAAAAAGCACCTGCTAAAGTTTTAGTAAACATTTGATATGTTACTTAAACTAAAATTTCAGTATTCAATAAAATGAAATTGTAAGAAATCTAATGCTAAATCTTTAGCAAATTGAAAAAAACAAATTATGCATCTGCTTAAATTTGAGAAAATTAATATCTAAAACAATTCGTTTACAGGTATTTATAAGTTAATTGTAAATATTAATAATTCATTAATTATTATATAAAAATATATAAAGAATTATTATTCATTATTTTGAATTGTAAATACATTGTACCAATAAATGAACTGTTGATATTAATTAATGAATTATTAATATTAATATATTTATTATAAATATTTGTATTTTTTTTAATAATAAAAAATAAAGATGTTTAAATATATATGAATTATTTTAAAATATAAGAAATAAGCAAATATTATAAATCTTAAAAAATGAATTAATGAATTACACATCATAAATGAATAATAAATATTAATCAATCAAATGCAAATATTATAAATATTACAGATGAATTATTAACATTTAAAATGAATTGTTTATATTTATAAATTAGGCAAAAGTGGACAAAAATACTTGATTTATTTATAATTACAATAATTCATAATAAGTGGTCAATATTTACAATATTTTTTTTTAATATTTATGATTAATAGTTAAATTCAATTGTAAAGAGTTACAATACATTTATCAAAATTAATAATTGGAAAAAGAATTATTTATATTTACAATTGAATTATAAATATTTATAAATCAATCAGTAATATTAATAGATTAATCCTAAAATGTATTTATGATTTGTTAATATTAATAAATTAATTATAAATACTTTTAAATGAATATAAATATTTAGATATAAGTAAGAATTATGAGTTGTAAGAAATGAATTCTTGAGATATATAGTTGCTCTCAATTGAAATGCTTAAAATTGAAGTAAAAATATTTTTAAAAATGGGTAGCAAAACTTTGTTATGAATTACAAATATTAGAAAGTCAATTATTGATATTACTGATTCAACAAAAATATCAACAAATGAATTACAAACATTTATAATTGATTTATTCATTGATTTACAAATATTATTAATTTATGACAAATGTTTACAATTCATCGATTAATATCAATAATATTAACAATTAATTTATTAATTTTGATAATTTATTTATTAATATATGTAATTATTCATGAATATTTATTAATAGCTTGTATGTATTTGCGATGTTTTTTTGGAATATTTATATTTCTTGTATTTAAAATTCATTCATAAATATCTATATTTCATTGATCAATATTTATTCTTCATTCATCAATACTTATACTACATTTTTAAATACATGCAATTCATATGTTATTATTAATTATTCATTTATTACTGTTTATAGTTCATTTATTACTATTAATAATTCATTTATTACTATTAATAATTTATTCATGATATTTGCAATTCAGTATAATAGTAGTAATTCTTTTTTCAAATTATAAATATTAATTAATGAATTATGAATATTGACAACTGCATTAAAATAGTTATAATTCATCTGTTAATATTAATTATATTAACAATGAATTCATTTATTTTGATAATTAATTTATAAATATGTGTAATTCATTCATAAATATTGATAAATGAATGACAAATACTTACGGTGTTTTTTTTAATGTTGATAATTTCTGCTTATTTTTATATTTAAATTCATTGATAAATATCTATACTTCATTTATTAAATATATGCAAATTATTTCCAAATATTTATTATCCATTTATTAATATTAATACTTCATTTATTAATATTTGCAATTCAGTATATTTTTTTTCCATTAATAAATATTTATTAATGAATTATGAATATTAACAATTTAATTAAAAATATTTATAAATGAATTGTTTGAAATCTTAGTTGTTTTTATTGTAAAACACGTATTTTTGTCAAAGTTTGTTTGCCATAATGCTACTGGTGTATGAAAATATCTTAGAAAAGACTTTTGTTCCTATGGACATGTAGGATCAACTAATCCGTATGTTATAGCATCTTTATCCAGATTTCAGATACATATCCGGCCACCCAATTGCTAATCCATACACACGAAGACAATTTGAATATCAAAATATTAAAACTTATGTAACATTTCACAAATGTTGAATCATGAGATGCACTATCGCTTAGACGTATATTCTTACTCCTAAAACAGAATAAAACAAATAGTAATATGATAAACTATAGCTCAAAGACTTATGCAAGTATGATTTATATCACAGAAACACTTTTGAATGTTGAATATTATTAAAGTTCAATTTGTTTCGGTTTCGGTTTCGGCTTATGGTGAAAATGTCTAAACGAAGGTCTTTTTTTAATCATTTAAAAAACTTGAAAACGGCGCTTGAAAACATCTATGAAAACTAGAACGCCAAGCATATTTGATAACCCTCTTGTTGCTAAAACATTGACAAACCTCCAGAAAAAATACGTCATAGTACCTGCAGACAAAGCTTCTAACAATATTGTGTTTGTATGGAAGAAACACTATTAAGACTGTCTTGTTAAGGAGATGGGTATTGACACTTCATCTGGCAATCCTACTTATTCCCAAACTACATAATCAAGGGACGAGATAATCACAAATCACACTTCTGTGTTAGCATCATTCGGTATCAAAGTTGATGAGAATAACAGTTATCTCCCTTATATTTACTGGGTGCTTAAGCTTCACAAGAATCCCTACAAACAGAGATTCATTGCAGGATCTGCCAGATGCACCACTATGCCCCTATCCAAACTCCTTACCACTTTACTGACTGCAGTTAGAGATGGTCGAAAAAGCTACTGCGAAAAAGCCTATTCCACGAGCGGCGTGAATCAGATGTGGATTCTTAAAAATTCCAAAGCTCTCCTTAAACAGCTCTCCTCAAACAGTCTCGCATACTGCAATAGCATTCAAACTTTTGATTATTCTACCCTTGATACAACTCTTCCACATGATAAACTTAAAACAGTCATTTCCGATCTGATACATCAATGTTTCTATACCAAAAACGGAGAACGCAGGTATTCCTATCTGGTAATAGGAAAAGACAAAACATATTTTGTAAAGAACCACACTGAGTCAAACAAGAAATACAGTGAAAATGACGTGATTAAGATGCTTGAATTTTTGATCGACAACATTTTTGTTGAATGTGGAGGCCGTGTTTTTCAACAGACAATAGGGATTCCTATGGGAACAAATTGTGCGCCACTTTTAGCTGACCTTTTCCTTTTTTCGTATGAAACAAAGTTTTTACAAGAGCTGATACAACAGAAACAAAAACAACCAGCCCAGACTTTTAATTTCAGTTTCAGATATATAGACGATGTGCTTAATAACCCAAGATTTAAAGAATATTTACATCGTATCTACCCCTATAAACTTGAAATTAAAGAGACAACCGATACACCCGATTCTGCTTCATACCTTGACCTTTTCATGCTTTTGTTATACATTGACGAACATGGACGTCTGAAATCTAGATTATATGACAAACGTGATGATTTTGACTTTCCAATTGTGAACTTTCCCTTTCTCTGCACAGTAACTTCGGTATTAAGTTATCTGCAGCGATATACCTGCATCCCCCAGCATATGGAGTAAATATTTCACAATTAATTCGTTACTGCAGAGCGTGCATTACATACAGTGACTTTGTCGAAAGAGCAAAAGCACTGTCACAAAAACTACCGAGTCAGGGATATGTTCAGCCTTTGTTACATTCGTCCTTTCAGAAATTCTATGGCTGTCACCACGACATTATAGATAGATATGAAATGTCAGTGTCACAAATAAAAACTGACATTTTCAGCTAGAATCGCGTCTTCCCTGATTTGACATTACCGGTTTTGACTTTACCCTGGATTGACCCACTGATAGTGTGACGGGTGCTGTGCACAGAACAGGACATGCTTACCCTTCCGGGGCACCTGGTGTTATTCTTGTTTATTGAGAGTTCACACTGTAAGTGCTTTAGTTTTTGAGTTGTATATGTAATGTTCGTGTGTTTTGTGGGCATGTGGTGTCTTTGGTCTTCCGTCTTTTGGTATTCTTGCTTTTGCCTTGTCTCTGGACTTTGGTTTGTGTAATCTTGTGCTTTGTTCCTTCGGTATTCTACTGCCGTTGTTTTTTAACATTAAACCGTTACAGATACTATAGTCTACTATCAAATCAATCAGAAAGAAGAAAACTTCAGAATAAGCCAAACATCATCGAGGTCATTTGTAAAGATCAAAGCCAAGTTTTGGTCTTTTTATTGAAAAAAAAAACTTAACATAGTGAGAGTTAACTAGAAAATGTGTATAATTTCAAGGTCTACATTTTTAGTACATGGGGTCGAACTATTTTTTGATCAAGGGCCAAAAAAAATATTTTCGAGATCTGAGTTTTTTTTTTATTTTTATATCTCAAAAACTATGAGATATACAAGAAAGAATCAGTACAAACTGAACGACAATATTGGGTCAAGGTGGTTAAATAACATTTTCTTTAGCTTTAAGTTTTTTGCAATAAAAAAACTTAGCAACTATATTCAAAAACTTTTTTGTAATATGGTAAAAAGGAAATAAATGACATTACCAACCGGAAATTACTTTCATGTCCTAAGAAACATGCCATTTTATTTCAAAAAGTCCGTAGCAACCGTTAAGCACGTGATCCTAAAAATTAGGACTTTTGTTTACATCATAATTTAGACAATAATAGACAAAAGAGTCAAACTCGAAAATGCAATCATAGAGGAATTAGTGATAAATCTTTCAACTGTTGTAATTGTTTTCTGAACAATTGAAGTTTTAAATTTCAACTATTATTCTCTATTCGATGTCATTTTGTGTTTTTCATATTTAAGTACTGGTCCTTTAGACAGTCTTTAATTCGTTGAATAAAAAAGACTGATTCTTTAAAAAAATAAGTTAAGTCATTAGTTATTGTTTTATTGATATGAAAAGAAAGGAAATGGGGTAAATGTCAAGGAGACAACATCCCATATCCTGGTTAAAACGACCCAAAACAAAGCATCTAGGGGCCACCGCACGGTCTTCAACACAGTGAGGAACCTCACACCATATAGCAAGCCCTTAATTCACTTGCGAATGTTTGTAATTTTTGTAAATTACGTAATCCTGCTACACTGTCGAATTTGTTGCAAAAAATGAATATAAGTGCTATAAAACTTCGCACCAAACAAAACTAAACGAATAGCGACTAACTCGAAGCTCATTTTTTTATTTACATATTTAATTTACCTTGCAATGTAACCTAAATCGTTGTCAATTTATCTATAAACATGTCTAGACAGTGTTATTGATTAGACAGATGGGTGCAGTAGGTTGTCACGTTGCAAATTTAAATTTTGAACAATGATTTAAACGTAATTTTTATCTAAGCTTTAAACCAGTTTGTGACCATCTTAAAATTGATTTGCAAAATTTCAATTACAGTAATTGCAAGAATTATAGGCAGTTATGCTCTTGAATTGCTTTGAAAATGGACCAAAATTTTGTTCTTAAAAGCATGCCTTGTAATTATTTAAAAGTTTTTAATGAAAAGTGAAATACATTTTTCATAAAGATGATTGAAAACCAGGTTTGAGGTTGCTCTGGGACAGCATAAAATATCTGTGACATATTTTAAACATTTTGATGTTATTACTACCATGTTTTTATATAAATGAATTGCAATTCTAAACGATATTTTTAGACACATTTGATGTAATAATTTTAGGAAATATTGATTTTTACCATTTAATTGGTTATTTTAGTGATGTCATTGATACTACATATTCCAAGTTAAAGTCCTTTCCTCACTGGCTGTTACTGTTCTCTATATATGACGGTCCTCAGGGGAAGGGGTCCTAGGAATCAAATAATCATTAAATTTTTGCCTTGGTAATAAAATAATCATTAAATTTTTACCTTGGTAATAAATAGATTTTTGGCTTAGTAATCAAAAAGTTTATAAAAATGCAAGCGAATAATCAAATAATCATTAAATAAATGCCCTCGTAGTCAAAAAATCATTAAAAAATGCCCTGATAATCAGGTAATCAAGAAACCCATGACGGGCCACATATATGTTTGGTGACTTAAAGATGACAGATCCACTAATGATATATGGTTATCTTCTCAATTGCATACCTCAATAGCAAATTGTATCCATAAGTCAATCTCAAATGACGGATATATTCACATGTATGAAAAAGAAAGGAAATGGGGTAAATGTCAAGGAGACAACATCCCATATCCAGGTTAAAACAACAAAAACAAAGCATCTAGGGGTCACTGTACAGTTTTCAACACAGTGAGGACACACTATATAGCAAACCCTAAATGGCCACAAAAAGGTAAAAAGGTGAATAAATCAAGGGAAACAAACCACATCTAATGACCCGAATATCAAGAAAATAAAATTTCATAAGAAGACAAGTACAAACCAATGACCGACATATTCCTGACTTCGAACTGGTGCAAAAATTGCGGTTGAGTTAAACTCGAATTTTTGGATCCAAACCCTCCCCCTATGTGTGGTGAATGGCTTTAAAAATATACAAATAGACTCACAGAAAAAATCAAACTAGAAAAAAGTCCAACTTATCAAGACGAGTACCGTTACAATGAAGTACATAAGACATGAAGACAATACACACGGGTACTGTCCGGACAAATGCTCGCAGTTACTGAGAGCTAGCTAAGGACATAATTTCCGTTGACTTTGATATCAAGACTTCTTACATATGAAACTTTAAATGAATTATTTCTAAATAGATTTCGTATAACAACATCATCAATTATGAAAGAAGAACATGATATTGTGCAATGCCAAATTGTGCCAGTATGATTGAATTATAAGCTACAACGAAATAAAAAAAAAATTACTAAATTTAGATGGAGCATTTTTATTTTCATCTGATCATTTATATGAATTAATTGTGCTCTAAGTCGTCTTTTCATATTTCCAATAGCTAACATTTCCACGAAGAAAAAGAAAATTATTGGGATTAAGAGCTTCTTATCTCGCAATACAATTTTAATATTCCACTTGTAATTTGCTGTTCCATTTTATCAAATATTGTTGTCCGAAATCAATGGCAACAATGGCTTGATGAATCTCCTTGTCAATTCGAAATTCAATAAATACGTAAGTAAGTAAGTAAATGCTTTATTTAGAGAGGTTGACTCAATTAGAACTTGTCTAATTTTCATTGAGGCCCTCTTATAAAGATAAAACAATAATGCAAATATAAGATACAATAAAACGAAAATACACATATTAATTTCAGAGTCTCCAGTCTCCAACAATAAGATGATTTAAATGATTCCAGAATTTTACAGTTGCATTTGATCTAGGCTAAAACAAGTCATTTTTCGAAATAGATCTTTAGTGGTAATTTTTGAACTTCATCATTGGTAGATATAAATAGATATTCGGAAACAATTCTATCTGAGCATTTTAAGATATACTTCCCCAAACAGTACTACAGTAATCTATGTATGGTAATATGTAACTAGTGTATTCTTTAATTTTATACAAAAGTGATATGTTAGATGATATTTTTTTACATATACGATTTACGTGTTCTTCCCAGCTTAAATTTTCAGCTATATATACACCAAGCAATTTGAATGAATTAACATTTTCAAGAATGTTTTCATTTATATGAATATCTAACTCTGGTAGTGTAACATAGTGTGTGAAAAACCTGCATTTTTCCAGTTTGAGAATTTGGCATCATAGCAAATCTAGAACTTTATTATGCCCAACAATACGCGTTTATCGTTCTACAGAAAACCTACCAGATAATACAAACAATGCATATTCTTTAATTACCACTGGATATAAACATTTATACCTTGATTGCGTCTGGTCATTACAGGACACTATCTGTCAATTAGTGGTGGACAATCAGCACTCTATTAATTAACTGTTTGTTTCATAAGACACAACGCGTGATAAGCTTTATGCAACTAAGCTTTATGCAACCCCTAAATACCAAATTAGGAATACACACCAGAGAGACTCTTAAATACTGGTGTAAAGACTATACGATCATTCTTCTTTTATCCTTTCTTGCTCTATTCATTCATACTGCTCAACACTGGAATATTTTATTGTGATGTTTATATATTAAATAATTTATGAACATTAGTCTTAAAGCTTTACGTTACATGCTTTAATTGGTGCCGTGAGCAGGATTAAATTTCGTTTGTGAATTCCTGGCGGAGGAAAGGAAGCAGCCGAGCCGGAAAGAGACCAGGTTAAGGTAAGTGGCTCTTAGTTTATTTTGTTGCTCTTAAAACAAAATGGCTAACCAAGACATCGGGGCTGTCTTCCAAAATTTAGCAATTTAAATGTCGGGATTATCGACAGCTGTTGGTACCCAGGGAATTGCTCAAATGATTCCTTCGTATGATGGAATTCCATCGAAATTTAAGGAATGGATAAGAAATATTGAAAACTATTCTCGTTTGTTTAATGTGCCAGAGGAAAGAATTAAATTAATAGCTTTTCAAACAAGTTCTGGTAGTGTCAGTTCCTTTTTACAAAGATATTTGGACGACCATGCAAATATCACTTGGCCAGAATTAAAGGCTTAATTAGATACACGTTTTGCAGAAATTACTGATAGTCAACATGCTTTTATGCTGCTAAGAAAATGTAGGCAGAAAAATGATGAGAGCGTGCAATTGTTTGCAGAACGTCTGTTAACATTGGCAGAGGAAGCCTATAATAATCATCCGGGGGGTCTTCAGGCTATTGAAAGACAGCTTGTTGGGCTTTTTATCGATGGATTACAACATGATTATTTAAAAATGAAAGTCATGCGAGACAATCCCATAACGTTACAAGCAGCTGTTACTTCGGCCATGAGTGAACAAAAATTAAGAAAAAAGATTCGATTTATGCTCCGGAAAAAGAAGAAGTTATTATCACAATGAACAAACCGGAGAAACACCTTTGGAAATTGACTGTTATCGGTCACAAAAGTTTTGTTTTAATTGTAAAAGACAAGGTCATTTAGCAAAAGACTGTAGAATCAAATTTAGAAATATTAAACAAATAAATGAAAAAATACAAGAAAAACCAAAATCTAAGATCATTTGTTGGAATTGTAACAAACCGGGACACATTAAGAGAAATTGTCGGGTTAAAATCAATAAAAAAGAAGTTAAGGCTATACCCAAAGGTCAGAACCAGGAAAACTAAAACGCACTCTTTATATTGAAGCCAAAAAAGGGTGTGATAATAAAAGTATACCCAGTTATAGTATCAATTTAGCGGGTAGTCCTTATTCATGTCTCCTTAAAATTGGTAAACAACGTTTTAAAAGTTTGGTTGATAGTGGAGCTTCAGTGTCTCTTATTCATAACAGAGTTTATAAAAATTAGAAAAATCCACTAAAATTAGAAAAGAAAAGGGTCAATTTACAATCTGTTAATGGAAATTATCTTGATGTATTGGGCTGCGCAAATATTTGTTTTCAGGTAGGTAGCGTAACTCAAAATCATTTGTTTTTTGTTGTTGAAAACATGAACAGAAATGTATGTTAGGTCGTGATTGGTTAATTCAAATTGGAGTAAGATTATATTTTGATTTAGGTTGTTTAAGAATAGGACAAACATATGTACCATTAGAAGAGGATATTCATATAGCATCTATTATAAGATTAAAATCTAAAACAATTTTGAAACCTCAAATTGTAAGCGTATGTTCAGCTAAAATAGTAAAATAATCCAGATATTATGAAATTTTTTTTTCAAATCTCTTCAATTGACACTGGTTATATAGACTCAGAACCAGGTCTAATGGTTAGTAGTGCAGTAGTACAAATGAATAAGGCAAGACAAATTCCGATAATGATTGTTAATAACACAGATAAGACTTTTACTCTGAAAAGAGGTTGTATTGTAGGAAAAATTGAATCCATTCAGGAAGCTTACGTTGTTTTAGTTAGCAATGCAGACGAAAATGAGAAGGAAAAATAAAGCAAAATCAAGAGAGATGAAATAGTTTCTGCTATTGAACATAAAGACTTAATTGAAAATTTACATTTTAAAAATGAGGATATTTTTGCAAACAATGACACTGATTTAGGACATGCTGATTCTGTTACTATGAAAATAGATACTGGAATTCACTCCCCTATCAAAATGAAACCCTATCGAACTCCTTTACACAAACGAGACATTGTTGAAAAAGCTATAGGAGAAATGCTTGAAGCAAACATTATTAGAGAGTCAAGGTCACCTTGGAGTTTCCCTGTTGTTATTGTAGATAAAAAAGATGGTAGTAAAGGTTTTGTATTGACTTTAGAAAAATAAATGAAATTACTAAAAATAATATACAGTCCGCCAAAAGTTAAGCATCACCTAAATTTTTACATGTTCATCATTTTTGATGCTGAATGGAGGTAAGCGGTATTTGTTCAAAATACTACGAATGAGATAATTTTGAT
This sequence comes from Modiolus philippinarum, assembly GCA_002080025.1. Taxonomy (NCBI): domain Eukaryota; kingdom Metazoa; phylum Mollusca; class Bivalvia; order Mytilida; family Modiolidae; genus Modiolus; species Modiolus philippinarum. The sequence continues at coordinate 124,193 of MJUU01000211.1, read as the reverse complement.
ATTTGGATGTCAAACTTTAATCATGTATCATATTGTTGTCTTTAGGTGAAAAGTTATGAAAATAGGCACAACCCAATTGTAAGACAAAATATGGTATCTTTGACCAGGAAAATAAGTTTCAATTCAATGGACGAATTCTTATTAAAGATCGTTGTTGTTATTGTTGATACAAAGGTAAGACAACAATTAACATTCCTATTTATGTTTTAGGAGACAGTTGTAGATATTCCAGGTAATGTTTGAATACAGGGGAGATTATCCAATTTTACGACATTTTAGAAGATTGATTTTCACTGATGTGACGAAATGTGAAAACAAAACAATTTCTTTGCTGAATTTTGCCATTAAATTATTGTTCTGTCAATTTTCAGGCCATTTTGTAGACAGGCATGAATTTGAAAACTTTCGAGCAAGATTTTTCTTAATCTCTAAAAATTTGAAATCTGAGTTTTTGTTGTTAAATCAGAACAAGGCCCAATGCCTGTATGATTTCAAAACGGTAAGGCTTTATTGGATTAAGAGACTGTAAAAATGTCCAAATAATGATTTCCGATGTACCAAATTTCTTCTTTTGGTCATTTCTTTTGGTGGATTTCGGCAAAATTTGGTAATTTTTTCAAAGATTTTAATTTTAAGAAAAATCGTTTTCCATTATTGCTAGACATTATTATCCGGATCTGTAAGTATTGGTTAAAAATTGTCATTTTAGTCGGTTTTGAACATTTTTAGGGAACATGGAAACTTCTGGAATGATTTTTTCAAGATTTTACGAAAAACACTTGGTCTTACTTTGATTAAATTTGATCGCGTTCCAAATCCGTTAAAAGAATCCATTAAAGCCTAAAATTAACAATTATGGAATTTTGTACCACATTTACCCCCATAAAAATTATCTGGTAGCAAATTTGAGCTCACAATGTTCCATATTGTACTAAGTGTTGAAACTGAAAAACTCATACTGAAGGGATCGTTTTTTTCTTTCGTTGCAAAAATCGGATTTTCGATTTTGTTTTCCAAAGTTAGAAAGTACCATTACATGCTTCATGTTTAGACTTATCATCATGCAAAATTTTATACCTTTAGCTTTCAACATGTTTGCTTGGTGAAACTTTAAAAGTAAGTGATGCTTAACTTTTGGCGGACTGTATAGTTGGCCTTTGCCATTAATAGATGATATTCTAACCATATTAGGCAAATCAAAGTACTATACATGTCTCGATCTGAGGAGTGGTTATTGGCAAATTTTAATGGACAATAAAGTCAAAGAGAAAACAACATTTGTTTGTCACAAAGGTCTTTTTGAATTTATTCGTATGCCATTTGGTTTAAAATGTGCTCCTGCAATCTTCTCCGACTTAATGGGTATTGTTTTAGAAGGATTGGACAAATTTACGATTGCATATTTCGATGATATTTTATTTTTTTTCAAATACATTGGAGGAACATTTAAATCATTTTCAAATTGTATTTGGCAGGTTAAAGAAAGAAGGATTGAAATTAAAATTGAAAAAATGTCAATTTTTACAGCAAGAAACAAAATATTTAGGTTTTGTAATAAATGAAAATGATGTAAAACCTGACCCACAAAAAGTGCGGGCTATAAAAAACAATAAAAGCATCCACTACTGTTAAAGAAATAAGGAGTTTTATTGGCATGACAAGTTTCTATAGAAATTTTATTCCAAATTTTTCTAAAATAGCAGAACCAATTATACAATTAACTAAAAAATATGCAAAATTTAAGAATGTCAAAAAGCCTTTGAATATTTAAAAGACAGTATTTCTGTTGGCAAATCCGGATGTTACACAACCATAAGTTTTATATACAGATAGTAACAATTCATGTATAGGTGCCTGTTTAGCCCAGGAATGTAATGAAAATGAACAAAAATTGTATGGTGTAAAAACTAACGAAAAACCAATGTATTTATTATCTCATAGATTAAGTAAAACTCGAGAAAAGTGGCCAATAATCGAAAAGAAGCATTTGAAATACATTATGCTTTAGAGAAATTAGATCATTATTTACATGGTGCACAGTTTGTTATAAAGACTGATCATAAGCCTTTAAAATATATTTTAGAATCTCCAATGCAAAAAAAAAAGATTCAACTTTGGAGTTTAGGAATTTCTTCGTATAACTGTAAGATTGAATATATTGCTGGTAGTGAAAATTCAGTAGCTGATTTATTATCAAGAACTCCATCTGATGATGTTGAACAAGAAACAGACGATATTGATGTATTTGTCAGTGATAAAAATTTTTGAAATTAACACTTTAAATTCAAATGAATTTAGCCCAAAACAGTTATCTAGCTGTAAATTTAAATCAACTGAAAATCAAGAAGATCCTGTTAAAACATTCGGAGATTTCGACATGACATTTGAACAAGAACAAGATTCTAATATTTTGGAAATAATTAAACAATTAAGATATAAAACTGATAATAAAACATTACTAAGAAAATATCTAATAATGGATAACATTTTATATTACATTTCAAACCCTGATGAAGAACCCATACTGAGATTATATGTTCCACAACATATTAAACAATTAGTAATTCAACAGTATCATGATAAAAACGGTCACATGGGAATCCAGAAAGTATTTGATAGTATAAAACAGAAGTATTTTTGGCCAAATCTTTACAAAGAATTGTATGAATATATTTCAAAATGTATGACTTGTCAAATGAGAAGTGCCAGGAAGATAAAACCACCAATTCAAGAAACAGATATTCCACCAAATTGGGGTCGATTTATGTGGACCCTTTCCAACAACTTTATCTAGTAGTAATTATATTGTAACTTTCATTGACTTGTTTAGCGGTTGGCCTGAAGCTTTTGCAGTAACAAGTAAAGATTCAAACAATATTGTTCATTTGTTTTTGGAAGAAATATTTCCACGATTTTCCTGTCCACTCGCTATTTTAAGTGACAACGGGCTGGAAACAACTTCAAACATGATGAAAGAAACTTTAGAAGCTTCAAATATTCACCATATTACTACTTCTTTTTTTCTTCAAAGTAATGCTAAAGTAGGGCGTTTACACTGAACTTTGAATGATATTTTATCAAATAAAATCAAAGATAATTTGCAGACATGGGATTTGTATCTCAATCAAGCTCTTGCTGCAATTAGATTTAATGTAAGAAAATTTTCACCATACTTTTTGGTGTATAATAGAGATCCAGTTTTACTAATTGATAATATTTCAAAACCCCGTAGAAAATTTTATGGAAATGAAGAACATAAACATGCATTACAAGAACAACATGAATATTTTGTTCTAGTTCACCGATATCTTAAAAAGGCTAAAGAGAGACAAGCATAATACGCAAATGAAAATGTAAAGGAAATAAAATTAGAAGTAGGTGATGCAGTATACTACAGACATCATCGTAAACAAAATAAGTTACAAAATAATTGGCACCCTTATTATAGGATTATAGAAAAAACGTCCCCTGTTTCTTTCAAAATTAAAAATCAGTTAGACGGTTCTGTTACAAAAGTACACGTAGAGCATCTTCGTCTAGCGAATATTACAGATTTGGACATTCCAACTGAAAAATCTACTAAAAGGTTAAGAAAAACACAGTATGTTGTTTCTTCAGAACCTTCTGAATCCGAAATAAGTACTGACAGTGAAAGCGATAACTTGCCCCTATCAAAAATTGCTAAACGATATAGGAGAGAAAGACAAAATTCTTCTTCTGAAAGTGATATCCCTAAAATGGAGCTTGTAAATAGACTGCAAAGTCAAAAATTCAGACAAAAAGCAGAACAAATACCTTCAAGTGATTCTGATATGATGTCTGATATTTACAACCAATCTACTGATGATAATACATCAATAGTACCAGAAAATAATAATGATGATACTGATGAGGATATGTCAGTTAATGAAGTTCAAGCAAAACAAAAACATAAAACTAAAATCAAGCCTAAATTCAAGTCTAAAGAGAAGTATAAACAAATTATTGACACTATGACTAGTATGCTATAAAGGCTTCATTTGTTCCTATATAAACCGGAACATATATAATTTTATTGTGTAATAATTTAATTCTTGGTATGATAAATGTAACACCATTACGTAGGGTGGATGACTAGTGTGTATCACTGTTGAATCATGGGAATAAGGATCTCTGAACCTGTGATATACACTGGCCTTGTCAATTTCAATTAATGATGAAAAGATTCTGTTAAAATTGTTAACATATAAAATTATTCATATTCCAGCTACTCAAATCGTACCAAAATATCTTTACAAAAAATCTCGGTCGTTGGAGGTATATGCGCATTATGTTCAATAATTGCTGTGGGTTTCGATATATTTTTAATTGGGCTGCGAGCGTCAATAATTTTTTCAAAGAACAATTATTCCTTTGTTATATAAAATATAAAAATGCACGAATCCATCAGTAAAATGTCTATCATGTTAACCTTAGTAAATTATGTATAATAGCATTGTTTATGAAAAACCCAAACAATGTTCTCAAACACTCTCAGACATATGTAACGCAAAACACTGTACTGCCAATTGCTAATTATCTATCAAATGGAGTATGGATAATTGTAACACAGAAAGATTTGATGTTTTCGTTCGTTTGCCAAAGTGCAAGGAATAAAACGTCTATTATTTATGCACATGCCCCTATTGATAAAGTTACTCTAAAATTAACTTGCTCTGCATTTAATGACTATTTAACATTGTTACCTTATTATCATAAGGAAACCAATTATTTAGTTGAAGATTCTTTAAATGAACTAATTGATACCTATAATATATCAATGGTGAAAATATGGATACCATTTAAGAGTGCACTAACAAAATTTCATCCTTTACAATTACCAAAAGAGTTGAAATCAATTGAGCAAATTTCTATGGGAAATTTAATTGATCGTTTGCAAAATTTAGAAAATGTTTCAATGACCTCCGTACTTCCAAAATGGCTTCACAATGTTATATGGGCAGCCCTGATTGTATTAGTTGGAAAATGTATTTATATTTACATCAGATATTGTAGGAATCAAAAATTGAAATTGTGTTGGTTAGCCAAAAATAAGAGTGACAAATTAGAATTGAGAGCCACCCCTAGATCTGAACTGGTTTCGGATACGGCAGCCGAGGGTGCAATTAACACCCCAGAGAAGTGTACTCTGTACCAGTGAAATACGATTCTAAAACTGAAAAAGTACAGATGCAAAAGACTGTACAGAATGTTGTTAAATCATTATATCCAATGTTGGATTTATCTACTTCCGGAAGAGACATCAATGAAACGAAAGAGCGATAAACCAGGGAATTGCATACATACAAGTTGAGAACTTAGATCCATATACCAAAATGATTATTATTATCAATGTTACTACAGATATACTGATGTGTTTTGAGTGACATTTTATTGTAGCAGTAAGTCCTTTTCAACCGGGTCCAAAAGACCTGGGGAGGTTGTTAGTCTACATTGTTAATGTATATTATATTTACAACTATAGACTTTGATTGTTTGACTGTATAAGCGTGTTATATATATATATACCTTAGTGTGAACTTCATATTGTTTGATGATGTTGTTATGGACCAGTCTACATGTGCAACAATGTGTACAACGTTGGACTAGGAACCCGAAAACACACGTTAAAGTGTTTTTGTGAGTTCTACATTGGTGGACTAAACCTGCTACAACGTGGGATAACTGGTGACTGAAATCTTTGACAATATTTCTCGAACCATTGGGGCGGAAAATGTAACAAAGTGTGTGAAAAACCAGTATTTTTCCAGTTTGAGAATTTGGCATCACAGCAAATCTAAAACTTTATTATATCCAACAATATGTGTTTATCTTTCAACAGAAAACCTACCAGATAATACAAACAATGCATATTCTTTAATTACCACTGGATATAAACATTTATACCTTGATTGCGTCTGGTCATTACAGGACACTATCTGTCAATTAGTGGTGGACAATCAGCACTCTATTAATTAACTGTTTGTTTCATAAAACACAACGCGTGATAAGCTTGATGCAAGTAAGCTTTATGCAACCCCTAAATACCAAATTAGGAATACACACCAGATTACAGAGAGACTCCTAAATACTGGTGTAAAGACTATACGATCATTACTTATCCTTTGATTCATTCATTCTTTTGCTCAACACTTAAATATTCTGTTGTGATTATTTTACATGTTTATATATTAAATATGTTATGAACATTAGTCTTAAAGCATCACGTTACACAAAATTAGGGGTCAAAAACGCGTAACCGGGGTCGCATCCCCAAACATTTTTTTTGCATGACAAATCATTCTGAAGATGAATGAAACATTTTCCCCCATTTAGAATTTTGATATCGGTTACGGTTTCTGAGTTTACCTAATAACAAGAAAAACAGAGGGCGGGGAGTTAACTCTGTAATGAAAAAAGTTTTCGGTTGTGGCCCTCATTTCGAAATAGCTTTTCGCTAATTGGTTTATTGTATAAAGTATCAAAATGATATGTGACGAACTGTTTTTGGCAAAGTAAAAAAACTGGCGGCGGAAAAAAAAATAATTAAAAAGTCAATTGTTCAGAGAACAATTACAAGGTCATTCACCAGTTTTCACCATGATTACATGTTTGAGTTTGATTTTGTTTTCTATTTCAGTTCAAAATGTGTGTTATCAAAAGTTCTGATCTTTATTAGTGTTGTTCAGCGGTTGTTAAGGACTTTTTCGAAAAATTAGCTTGTTGCTAAGGACAGGAAAGTCATTTCGGGTTGGCAATGTCATTTATTTCCTCTTTACAACATAACAAAACTTTTTGCATATGGTTGCAAGGACTTTTATGGCAAATAACATTGTTGCTAAGGACCATGACCTTTGACTTTGAACACCATTTTATCGGCCATATTGACCTGAACATTTTACCTTCTTATAGTTTCTTTGTATCTTTAATAGTTTTTGAGATATAGGCAAAAAACTCTAAAATGGAACCTCGAAAAATGGTTTTTGGGCCCTAGGTCCAAAATGAATGGTCCAATCATTTAAGACCCCAGTGTCAAATGTAGACCTCAATCAGACAAACATTTTCTCAAATACATTTGATCATCTATCTCTTACAGTTTACGAGTTAAAGCGATTACAAGGCAAAAGGTCATCGATGACCTTGACCGGTGACCTTTGACCTTCACATTTTTAGATGGCCATATATCACTTATTAACAATGGTGAAGGTTTCAGGTCTTTACGACTTATCGTTTGGTAGTATCAAGCATTAACGGAAACTCAAAATCTTTCAAAGGGCAATAACTCATATAAAGAGTCGTCGAATCTCTTTGGACCAAATGTAACAAAGTTGCAATGAAAATGAACATTTTTCCCATTATATGTTTTCAGCCATCTATTAAGGTTTACGAGTTAAAGCGATAACAAGGCTTTAGGTCATCGGTGACCTTGACCGGTGACCTTTGACCTTGACATGTTTAGATGGCCACATATCACTTATTAACAATGGTGAAGGTTTCAGGTCTTTACGACTTATCGTTTGGGTGTATTAAGCATTAACGGAAACTAAAAATCTTTCAAAGGGCAATAACCCTTATAAAGATTCGTCGAATCTCTTCGGACCAAATGTAACAAAGTTGCGTCTCATGACAATGAACATTTTTTCTCATTACATGTTTTCAGCCATCTATTACGGGATAAGAGTTAAAGCGATAACAAGGCCTAGGGTCATCGGTGGCCTTGACCGTTGACCTTTGACCTTGACATTTTTAGATGGCCATATATCACTTATTAACAATGGTGAAGGTTTCAGGTCTTTACGACTTATCGTTTGGGAGAATTAAGCATTAACGGAAACTCAAAAATTTTCAAGGGGCAATAACTCCGAAAAACCATTACGCACGGTTTCGGTCTAAATGTAACAAAGTTCCGCCATGACCTAAGGAACATTTTTTCCCATTACACTTCTTCAGCTATTTTTTACGGTTTACGAGATTATCCGATAACAAGGTTTTTGACGGGGGCAGAGAACTCCGTTACTATAAATAGAATTTTGTCGTCCCCTTAGATTTAAGATCCCACTTTAGGACACATCTTCTCTACCAAGTATCGAAATGATATGTCGCGTAGTTTTTTTGTCAGCTGTTTTGGCGGAAACTATAATAATAATAATAATAATTAAAAGGTCAATTGTTCAGAGAACAATTGCAAGGTTTCACCAGTTTTCACCATGATTACATGTTTTGAGTTTTGATTTTGTTGTCTATTTCGGTCAAAAACATGCAGACGACAATTAGACACATATTTTCTCCAATACATTTGACCACCTATCTCTTATAGTTTACGAGTTGAAACGATAACAAGGCCCAAGGTCATCGGTGACCTTGACCGATGACCTTTGTCCTTCACATTTTTAGATGACCATATATCACCTATGAACAATGGTGAAGGTTTCAGGTCTCTACGACTTATCATTTGGGAGTATTTAGCATTAACGGAAACCCAAAATCTTTCAAAGGGCAATAATTCATTTTAAGAGTCGTCGAATGTTTTCGGACAAAGTTGCGTCTCGTAAAGGTGAACATTTTTCTCATTACATTTGATCAGCTATCTATTATCTCGGTTTCCGAGTTTATCTGATAACAAGGTCAAAGGTCACGGTCAAAGGTCACCGATGACCTCCAACCTGGTATTCAAATCGAAGGTCTCTTCGCACTGATCATTTTAAATACATATGTTTACTATATTATCTGTAAGCGTTTAAAAGTTATTCGCAAAAAACAATTTACCGAAACAAGTCAAGGGCTATAACTCAAAAACGGTTCATCGCAGAGTTTTCCTTCACATGTATAAAATGTAGATCTCAATGAGAGGAGTCTTTTTGCAACACAATGTTTTGTAATTTTTTTTATCGTTTCCGAGATATCGCGATAACAAAATTTCGAATGGCGGTCATTTTGAAAATGGCGTACAAAAATTTTTTTTTGACCCCAGATTTGTAATCAGGGTCATTAAAGCTACCTGGATACCAAGTTTCATCAAATTCCGATAACTTTGAGAAATCGACAAAATTAGGGGTCAAAAACGCGTAACCGGGGTCGCGTCCCGAAAAAAATATTTTTGCATGATAAATCATCCTTATGATATATCGAACATTTTCCCTCAAATGCACCTCAAATGTCCAACAGAAGCAAAGTATGATGTTTTAAATCATTTCTTGTGACCTTGACCTTTTAAGGACAAGGTCAAAGCACATTTTGTTGATTTTATAAACATTTGACTTGAAAAAATTGGTTATAAACACTTTAATTTTTAAAGTGACCTTGGCCTTTGACCTTGATGACCTTTGACCTTGCTTCATATTGATGGTCTTTTCTTACTGGTTAATTTGATATGTTATTTGACCATACTATTTGTTATGGTTTAAAAATTACACGTAAAAACCACTTTCTGGAACGCGTCAAGGGCAATAACTCAAAAACGGTTCATCGCAGAGTTGTGATTTTATTGAATCAAATGTAGATCTCAATGAGAGGAGTATTTTTGCAACACAATGTTTTCATTAATTTTCTATTGTTTCCGAGATATTGCGATAACAAATTTTCGAATGGCGGCCATTTTGCAAATGGCGGACAAAAAATTTTTTTGTGACCAACCATAAATGAAGGCCTTAATGAGAGGAATATTATTGCAACACAATGTTTTCTTAAATTTTTTATCGTTTCCCAGATATTGCGATAAAAAAAATTTCGAGTTGCCGCCATTTTGAAAATGGCGGACGAAAATTTTTTGTGACCAACCATAAATGAAGGTCTTAATGAGAGGAGTATTTTTGCAACACAATGTTTTCAGAAATTTTCTATCGTTTCCGAGATATCGCGATAACAAAATTTCGAATGGCTGCCATTTTGAAAATGGCGGACGAAAATTATTTTGTGACCAACCATAAATGAAGGTCTTAATGAGGGGAGTATTTTTGCAACACAATGTTTTCATAAATTTTCTATCGTTTCCGAGATATCGCGATAACAAATTTTCGAATGGCGGCCATTTTGAAAATGGTTGACAAAAAATTTGTTTGACCAACCATAAATTAAGATCTTTATGAGAGGAGTATTTTTGCAACACAATGTTTTCATAAATTTTTTATCGTTTCCGAGATATCGCGGTAACAAAATTTCGAATGGCCGCCATTTTGAAAATGGCGGACCAAAAAAAATTTTGACCACAGATTTGTAATCAGGACCATGAAAGCTACATGGAAACTAAATTTCATTGAAATCCAATAACTTTGAGAAATTTGCATATTTAGGAGTCAAAAATGCGTAACCGGGGTTGCGACCCCAAAATTTTTTTTGCATGACAAATCATTCTAAGGATGAATGCAACATTTTCCGCAATCGGAATTTTGATATCGGTTACAGTTTTTGAGCAAACATGATAACAAGGTTCGGTCTTCGGGGAGATAACTCCGTTACTAAAAATAGATCGGTTTCACAGGGTCAGTGGCTTCGTCCCCTTCCAAAGCTGACTAATTTTACCAAGTATCGAATTGATATGTCGCGACACTTTTACTCTTTTGGCCGCGGAAAAAAAGAAAGAATAATAATTAAAGGTCAATTGTTCACATAACAATTGAAGGTCTTTCCACTCACTGTAAGAGCTAGTATAGATTGTAAATGAGGTGAAATTTGGGTATCTGAGAGAAGTAATAAAGCAGAATGTCATGTACAACCAAACACCAACCTAAATGCCAAATATCATTGACCTATCAATAATAAATAATAAGAAACCAAACATGTTCACTAAACCGTGAAAATGAGGACAAGGGTAAAAGCCTAAGAGCAGATTGTGCTGTATTATCCAAAACCAACCCACATTCCAAATATTATTAACCTACCAGTAACAGATACTGAGAAACTTAACATGTTCACTGGAGCATGAAATTGATTTCACAGAAGAAAAAAAAACAACAAACAACAAACAAATTATGGATTTCTTTTGTTTGGATTCTAGTGCTGCGGATGAGGAATCAATTTCCGAAATGGCCATACATCTCATTAAAATTATTGCAGTTGGAGTTGACATATGTTTTATGGTCTCATGTTCATTTACTCCATATCCTTTCATAAAATATAACAATGAGACCCATCCACATTCCAATTTAATAAATGTACCACAAATAGTTACCGAGAAATTCATCTACCGTAGAAAACTTAACATGATCTCTAGACCATGAAATTGGGGTCAATGACTTAAGCCAAGTGACACACTGTCATATTCTACCCAAGACCAACAAACATACCAAGTATTATTACCATACCATTAATAGTTAAAGAGCAACTGAGCTAATCACAAAAACCTAGTAGATTACTAGACCATGAAATTGAGGTCAAAGACATCATCCATGTGACAGACTGCCATGCACTTTACAAGACCAACCTACATTGTCCTACTATTAATAGTTACTGAGCAACTCAGCTAATCCCAAAAATTCAAAGTCACTAAACAATGAAACTGAGGTTAAGGTAGACAGACAGACAGACATATACCTACTAATATGGAACAATTAATCATATTTTGACTGTCTACAAGTTAGAATTGCCAAGAAATTTTACATCAGAATATAAATTGGTATCCATTAGTTAGCAAAACATGAAAATTGTCATCGTTCAACAATGACAGATTATTTAAATGTGCTTTATCATAATTAATGAAATGAGAAAGAATTTGGATGATATACATAACTATATCATTAGACAATAAAATGTTTTATTAAAAGTGCATTTTTTTGTCTTTGTCATGTAACTCAATCAATATCAAACTAGAAAACTCAAAATAAAGATGATTTCAGCCCCTTGTAAAAATTATATACCTTATTTCCAATGCCTGGTACTTAAGTGTTTTCAGCACTTTGAAAAATTCATGGTTCTGACAATTGTTCAACTTGGAATGACTGTTTTACATGCATCTGACTATCTTTGTGACTCTTTATTGCAGAGTGTTGCAACATTCCATCACTAAATTGCTTTTTACAAAAAAAGCAGTAATATGAATGGTGAAAATCTAGTAATTTAAGTCCCCTCCAACATTTGCAGCATGTGTTTCTGAGGTCAGAAAATTAAATTAAATGTAAAATTTGTTGAAAATTCAGTCATTACTGATCATGTGGACAGTATAAAATTTTGTCCCAAATGTTTAAAACTGCATGAAGGAGCTCATTTTTTCTTGTTTTAGCTCATCATGCTAATTCATTATGCAAATCAAAGCATTATTGTTGTGACAAATATGAGAAGCTCTAAATAAAATTGCATCTTGTTGTAAAAATGGAATGTTATATTAGTGAAAATCTCATTTTGTGACATGACATAAAATAAAATGACACTCAGAATAAGCTTTGGAGGTTTAAGCACTCAGAATTGTGTACAATATGTTCATTGAATATTTATACTACAAATATAAATCATATTCAAGATAAAGAAATGTATTATGTTGAACAAAAATGGTATTTTATACAAGGTTGTATTTCTGGAGTTCACGATAAAAGTCATAATAAATCAGCATTAATTTTGACATTTTCAAGCATTTTCTGGATAAAGTCACACATTGTCATAGCTTTTAATACATATGTAACTTGCATTTCATCTACTCTAATTCATTTAGAGTATCTACATCCTAAACCTTGCTAAAAATCTGACAGAGGCTTAAATTTATGGGAAAATCTTTAAATTTTGCAAAATATTACATGTACATATTAATATCTGTACAGGCCTGTAATTTGATACCAGTTGATCTCATTTTCAAAATATACCTATATCTTTCATCAATTGAAACATAAAAAGTCACCCCCCCCATTTTCTCTGCTAAAGGTCAGACTCCACTTAATATTTTCCATAGGTGGCCATTATAACATTTTATGAATTTTCTTAAGTTGACATAAATTCAGTGTTATGATTTTTTCAAAGTGGCACTTCTGCCAATATCATATCAAAGGCATGACCCAACTTTAAAGAAAATACACAAAATATTAAATCAATTCAGCTTGATATTATCTCAAATTAACATTTAAATGGTGCCATTAATGAGACTCAGTAGAATTTGCATTGCATATAACACATGTATTCTGTCATGATTATATTCACCAAATATATTTACATATTTAGAACCTTTATTTTTATTTTCTGTTTCTTTCTATTTAATTTTGCTTATAACATGTATACTCAAATGCAAAGTCCTGTGCCATTTCAATTGTATACACTATTGATCACTTAGATTTTGTATTGACCACTTAAACTTTGTATTGTCCTGCAATTTTAACATTTAAAATTTCAATCGTGCAGTATTGTCCGCTTGAGGAGTATTGTCCAGGGCGGTATTTTTCCCACCCAACCTTGTATACCAGTATATGCAGGTAAATATAGTCAATGATAGTAAAAGTCAGTTTTACATGTACTTCAAGTCTGAAATTATAGTTGTTTGTCCGTAACAAATCAACAACTAATATAAACCCTATATGAGATTTTAAAGTGATAGCACGATTAATGATCATTTAGCAATTGTGAGCTTTTTGCATGGTAGCAAGGTGTGTGGAGGATGAAAGCCTCAAGTTCTTCATAAATTTGTTAGCTAAAAAATCAGTGAAAATTCGTGACCTAGGGTTAGTGCTTTAATTGGAACTATGACAAATGCAGGGTTGAAACCCACAGTCGTTTCCACTATTTTAGTTGAAATTCAAGTGTCCTATATCTGTTCAGCCACACCTGCAGAACAGGTACATGATGTACAAGACAGACAGGGCCATGAACCAACCCCCCATTCTACTACCTGTCGACAACCATAACTTGCCTATGAAAAAGAAGCCCTTTCATTGAGTCTCACTTAAATATCAAAATGTCACCATATAGAAACACGGGAAATATCTTGAATGTGTTCTGTTTTTTCGACACTTCAGTTCAAGGGCGTCATGTGAAACCTGGAAGGTGTCATGACACTGTGGAAGTTGTAAAAATGATATTTCATGTTTGTCAACATATTAGAGCTGACAAGAAAGGATTAATATACATTTTTGTGATTGTAGACTAGTGATACATGTTTTGTTGTAATAAGACAATTGAAACTACCTCGCAGGCACCGTCCGATTGAAATTGTTGTTCTTTCGGCGTCAAAAATCGCTGATGATGTTTACTGCTTAAAACATAATACATTTTGAATATGTAGGCATATATCATGGCATATATATTACAAAACATGAGTTAAAACAATAAACTTCTGATTTTCGCAACAAATCCGTATAACAGGAAGCGATAAAATAATTCCAAAATTTGCTCGTATCGGAAAGGATTAGAAAAAATCCGGAGAAAATGTCGTCTGCCGGGATTAATAGGCGGGTTATGTAAATGGGAAACAAACTGGCGGTCCAAAAAGAAGAATCCAAAGACAATGGCCATATCGAAACATCTTAAAACAAAGACATCGTATGAATACGGACAATTCAGATAGCATGGTAAGGTTTCTATATATAGAACTGGATTTTCCCTTTTGTGTACCCAAGATTATATAACGAGGTGAATATTGGAGGTTGAGTTCTGATTGGTTAGTATGTTAAATATTCATTTTTTTTTAAACTAGACTTATTATCTATGGTTAAAAAAAACATAAATGAAATTTTCATGTGCCAGTAATGTAAAAAAGGCACGTTTTTTAGGCATATTTTAGGCATATTAAAAAAAAGAAGAAAAAAAAAAAAACAAACAAACAAGTAACGAAGTTTATGAAGTCAATATTTACATTTTGGCCTAGAATGCTAATAAAAAAAAATTAGAACGGTGTTATATTATATTATTGATATTACTTCTTTGAAAAAGAGGTCAGAAAGGGGGGGGGGTGGTGTTCCTGATGCTTGCATATGGTTTAAAATCACAGGACTTTATGAATGACAGTCTAGAAGTAAATTAATATAACTGAAAAATATGAAAAGGGAAATAACTCGTATAAGGAGTCATTGGATCCCTTCGGTCCAATGTAACTAATCATCCCAAGGATGAGACAAACCTTTTGCAAAAGAAAGTAAATCGATATCTCTAACGGTTTCAGAGGAGATCTGATAACAAGCAAAACAGTGTAAGGGGAGATAACTCCCTTCGCGAAAAGTGTTCGATTAAACAGGGTCAGTTTTAAATGCAGAATCACCTAACAATATAGTCATATACCAAAAATCTGTCCGACATCTCGCGAAATGACTATACACGGAATGATCGAAGAACGGCGGAAGAATGAAAATTTAAAAAAAATAATCAGAACAAAGACTAAAGGCTTTCCACTTGGAAAGTGGAAAGACCTAATAATAATAGTTGGTTGATTTTAAATGTGTTTCACATGCTATAGGTTTGATTTTTAATGTTCAATAAGACTTCCTAAGGTGGATGACCTTTGACCTTGACCTTAATTTTTGAATATTGTACCTCTCCACATGCTAAATATTTCTACTTTTACATAGCGAAAGCGATGTATTTCGGTTTTCAAAGTAAAGCGCAACGGATAAATTTTTATTGAACAAAGGGTAATAACTCTTCGCGGAGTCATCAATAAAGTATGATCTAAAGGTAACAAATATGGGTCTTGACATTCTTAAAATTTATTTATTATACTTTATCAGCTATCTATTTCTGTTTTCAAGCTTAAGTGATAACAAGGTATAGGGTCAAAGGTCAAGGTCAAAATTGACCTTGACCTTGAGACCATTTAGGAGGACAAGTCTTACCTTGATTAATGGTGTAGGTCTCAGATCTGTATGACTAACTGTTCAGGAGTATTAAGCATTAACGGAATACAAAAATCTTCAAAGGGCGATAACTCAAAGAAAAAGTCATCAAATCTTTTCGGTCCAAATGTAAAAAAGTTGCATCATGTGACAATTAACATTTTTTCCATTACATTTAATCAGCCATCTTTTACAGTATATGAATTAAAGCAATAACAAGATTGAAGGTCACCGATAAAAGTCATCGATGACCTTTGACCTTTGCATATTTTAATAACCGTATATGATTTAAGTTCAATTGTGAAGGTTAAAGGTCTCTACGACTGATGGTTCTTATGAAAAAAAAGTTTGCGAAAACAAAAAAATTGATAAGGGAAATAACTCGTATAAGGAGTCATTGGATCCCTTCGATCCAATGTAACTAATCATTCCAAGGATGAGATTAACCTTTTGCAAAAGAAAGTAAATCGATATCTCTAACGGTTTCAGAGGAGATCTGATAACAAGCAAAACAGTGTTAGGGGAGATAACTCCCTTCGCGAAAAGTGTTCGATTATACAAATAAAAGAACCATCATTTTTTGCTCCTAATAGCTAAATCTAAAAACTGTAAAAAAATGTTTTAATCATTTGCAATAATAACTTTTTTGAAAAAAAATTATTAAGAAAAGCTTTCAGTGTCAATTCTAAATATTCGTAAAAACTTTCAGTGTTAATTTTAAATATTCGTAAAATACTATCTGGAATTTATTACATTCCATGTTAAATGAAATTAAAAATAAATGCAAATGTTTTGATAAGGATTGTTAGTTTTACGTTTTACACATGTTACACTGACGCTTCGGTTCGCACTTACTGATATAAATAACGATTTAATAAAAAAAAAAAAATGTCTTTGATTTTAAAGTCTCAACGCAATCGACCTGACAAAGACATTAGAAAACAAAGAAATGCACGTATGTGTGATTCTCTTATAAATGATTAGTTAAGCATTATCAATTTTGGGATGTATTACTTTTGTATTGGTGTTAAATAAAGAATAATCTTGCACATTTTAAAACGAGATTTTGTTAAATGTCCACGAATTGTCACGTAAGAGTATAGAAAAATTAAAATATGTACACCAGATTTTTCGTGGCACCTAATGTTTTCTACAAAAACTACCCGCCGCAGCAGGTTTGCGCCTGTCCTTAGTCAGGAAATTTATTAAGCCTTTGTGTGTCTTGTCTTTTTTCTAGTTGAGTTTACTTTATGTCTAAAGGAGTCTAGGATGATGTTTATTTCGCTGAACATAATTCAGAGGCCGACTCCGACCTGCCGTTAGGTATGGGGTTTTCTCACCGTTCATTGAAGATCTTATGGTGGCTTTGAGTTGTTATTACTCCATTATGGGTCGTTGTCTCTTTGACACATTCCCCGTTTCCCTTCTTATTTCTATGAACATATTTCTATGAACATATTTCGGATACAAAATATCTGTGATCGAAATAATCTTCATTTCACAAATCACTAGGGTTTAAATAAAAAATTGAGACAGGTAAGCTTTGGTTTTAAATAAAGAATTAAGACAAGAAAGCTTGGGTTTTAAATAAAAAATTAAGACTAGTAAGTTTGTTCAAAAACAGCAAATTCTGAATCAGAATACTTTTTTGGTGGTGCAATTTCCCTGTTCCGTATAAAGAATATTAGGTATTTCGATAGATCTTTAAGTGTGTTACTCTGTTCGACAAATAAAACAACAAATGTAGGCCTTTTGACAAAAGTATGTATTTCATATATCTTCTATTTTTATGCAAGTGCTGTAAACCTTAGGTATGTCTTTTGCAAAAAAAAAAAAAAAAATCGCCCAATTAGTAGTTAATCAAAAGTTTTTGTTAAAAACACATGTGTTACAAATAGAACCTTAAACAACTAGGCATTTTATCCGATAGAATTCGTACGTAAGCTTAGTTAGTTAACGTACTATTAATGTATGTATACTACATTTCCTTGTACTCTATCCAAAATTACATATTACATAACATAGATACTATAAATGAACATAACTAATTCACTGGGAAGGATTAGTTTTCGAAATCAGAGTCCAATGAACTGAGATAACCGATTAGTAAAATATGAACTTTGATCTTGTTTTATCATGTCCTCTTATTGCATTTATATAAAGAAAAAATAGTGGGTTTTTTCGATAAGAAACAATATAGTTTTGATATTTTAGTTGAATTGGAAACAAATAAATAAATGATTAAAGCTATCGTACAAATCACACACTGTACACGTGTAAACGCCTCAGACCTTGACCTAAGGAAAAAAATATAACGGGTTTTACAGAACAGTTCTAATGTTACATTTGTACTGTATCTATTACTTTAATGCATGACAAAAATTTAACAGAAAAATATAGAGAGCATACATCGAAGGGGAACTAAACACTCCTTTCCAACCTTTCTCAGTGCATAGTAAAAAATGAGCATAGGCATGACTGAAAATTAGAGTAACTAATTGTTATCTTTTATCCCCACTTTGTAGCACCTCAAATATATTAAATGGCAATACATAGATCATATTCAAAGCAAATACATTACATTGTTTGCATACATATACGTCAAACAACAATTTATGCAATTTTATGTATACAGGCAGGATATACATATATGTTCAAAGACAGATAGTTACCTTTAAGGTGGTAAATAAAGCCCATTATAATACTAAAATTCAACAGAGAATACATTCTTATAATATTTAACACAGGCGTACATAGGCAAACGAATACCGAAGCAAGAACGAGGAAAGGGGAAATTCTAAAATCATGAATCCAAAACCACCAATTGAGACAGTATGACAAATACAAAACAAATAAATAAAAATGAACAAGAGTTTGTCTTTTATTGAAGTGTGGAGTTTTTAAAACAATTCCCTGCGGTAGAGATGCATGCTCTTTATTTTTTTAGATATGGTGTACTTGTACATGAGATAATATCTCATGTTTACACTTTGTTCAATTACTATTATTTAAATTTACGTAAATTCTAAAACCGAAGGATTAACTCCCTCTATCGTAGTTTTGTCCTTTGCTATATTTGATATTACTGCTTATTCGGATTTCGTTTGGTTTTAGGCATTTTAACATTTTTTCTAAATTATGGATTTCCTTTGTTTGGGTTCTAGTGCTGCTAATGAGGAATAAATTTCCGAAATGACCATACAGCTCATTAAAATTTTTGCAGTTGGAGTTAACCTATGTGTTATGCATGTTATGGTCTTGTGTTCATTTACTCCATATCCTTTCGTAAAATATTCCAATATGGTCTCTCCTTCATATTATGAATAAAGTCATCCTAAAACTGTATTTAAGTACAGTTTCAAAAAATTTAGATTGAGGAATAAAAAGGGCATTTACCAGAATAATTTTGATTTTAGTTTTTAGACTTTACTTTACAACTTAACTATCATGATAATTTTTCTGTCAATCCTTCTCTGTTGTTCTGTTTGTTTGTATTTGTTTTTTTTTTTGTTTTGTTTTGTTTTTTTTTTTGTGAGGAAGGGTTGTTTTGTTTTTGTTTTTTGTTTTTTTCTTTTTTTTTGTTTGTTTGTTTGGGTTTTTTTTTTTGTTTTTTTTTTGCTGTTGGACTCGGCATTAACATTTGAGGTAGAGTTTATTTTAACAGAAATGAAAATTGAATCAGAAGTATGTTTTACATTTTAAACTTCATTCAGAACTATTAGAATGTAAAATGTTATAAATCACGTCTTATTTAATCTTTAAAATCTAAATTGAAGTGATATATGCATTGAAAAATCAAATGATATGATCATATTGCAGCAGCAAGAAACGAATCTCGCAATCAACTACCAATTAAAATCTTTCTTGATGAGCGAAACGTTGAACTAAGAATTAGGGAGAGGTGCCCATTCACAATCGAAAAATGCGAGATCATTTCTTTCAAAAACTCCGTTTTTTGTGCACCAGTTCGTGAAATTTTACATTTTGTATATGGAATGCATAACTGACATACAATTATACCTATAATAATTCATCAAACTATAAGTATATAGGACGTATAACATTATTTTAAGAAAGAGAAAGAAGATGTCGAGACGCTGTCCGACTGGATCAGGTCCATTAAGTCGTTAATTGTGAATCGTATTCGGCGTTTGAAAACATCAATGAAATCCAGAAATCCCAGTATATTTGAAGATCCCCTCGTTAGGAAAACTTTGGACAACCTCCATGAAAATTACGTCATTTTCCCTGCAGACAAAGCTTCTAACAACATACTGTTCGTGTGTAAGAATCACTATCTTGAATGCCTGGTTAAGGAGATGGGAATAGACAGTTCATGAGGAAACCCTACTTATACTCCCACTACACTATCAAGGGAGGAGATTATTGAAAATCACAACTCTGTTTTTGCATCCTTTGGCATCAAAGCGGATGATGATAACAATCAGCTCCCCTACATCTACTGGGTCCCTAAACTTCATAAGAACCCATACAAACAAAGTCTTTGGACTTCAATTTTTGTAGTCATCGCTTCCCTTGTTCCTTCGGTATTCTACTGCCGTTGTTTTATATTACAGGATATTCATGTTTGATTTAAAACCATTTCTAAATGTATGCATAATTTAACGGCGAGCACTCTTTGACCCTTCTTTCAAAATTACGTTTTGTCTTATGCTTTTTCTGTTCCAAGATAGTGGTCACTGAGTTAATAGTCCACCTGTATTGGGTTTTATTCGCATGTTTAGGGAAACGGGATAGAGAAAGGGGAGGTTTGGGTACCCAGAAACCGGTTTAACCATACCACTGGCTTTTGCTAGTGCCGGTACCAAGTCCGGCTATCCCGAGTTCCTATCGTTATTTATGTTTGTCTATTGTTTTCATTATTGTTTTTCTGGTGCAGTTTGCTTGTAGATTGTGCATTTTGATTGTAGTTCCGGGCCATTGTAGGTGTTTGCTGTTTTCCTGTTTTTGTAATAAAGATTGTATCTCACAAATAACTAAATACCGAAGTCACTGTGAATTTACTTTCTGCATATGCGCATTTCGACAACTTATGTCTCATCAGTGCAGATAAAATCTAAACGTTTGGAAGACCATAAACTCAAAAATGTTTAAAAACTGACAGAGAACAAATAACCAAAGTGATCTAAATGTTACGCCAAAATCAGCTAAGGACAGAGCTTTGCCTGAGGGAGATACTCCTTAGTTTTCAATAAAATTTACACAATTTTCGATATTGGAAGGTTTCAAAATAATCGGTTTTCGGGTCAGCACCGAAGAACTAACTACTGGGCTGGTGAATACCCTCGGGGACTAACAGTCCACCAGCAGTGGCATCGATGCAGTGGTAACAAATAACTAAATACCGAAGTCACTGTGAATTTACTTTCTGCATATGCGCATTTCGACAACTTATGTCTCATCAGTGCAGATAAAATCTAAACGTTTGGAAGACCATAAACTCAAAAATGTTTAAAAACTGACAGAGAACAAATAACCAAAGTGATCTAAATTTTTAGCCAAAATCAGCTAAGGACAGAGCTTTGCATCAGGGAGATACTCCTTAGTTTTCAATAAAATTTACAAAATTTTTGATATTGGAAGGTTTCAAAATAATCGGCTTTCGGGTCAGCACCGAAGTACTGACTACTGGGCTGAAGAATACCCTCGGGGACTAACAGTCCACCAGCAGTGGCATCGACCCAGTGGTAACAAATAACTAAATATTGAAGTAACTGTGAATTTATTTTCTGCATATGCGCATTTCGACAACTTATGTCTCATCAGTGCAGATAAAATCTAAACGTTTGGAAGACCATAAACCCAAAAATGTTTAAAAACTGACAGAGAACAAGTAACCAAAGCGATCTAAATTTTTAGCCAAAATCAGCTAAGGACAGAGCTTTGCATGAGGGAGATACTCCTTAGTTTTCGATGAAATTTACAAAATTTTCGATATTGGAAGGTTTCAAAATATTAGGCTTTCGGGTCAGCACCGAAGTACTGACTACTGGGCTGGTGAATACCCTCGGGGACTAACAGTGCATCGACCCAGTGGTAACAAATAACTAAATACCGAAGTCACTGTGAATTTACTTTCTGCACAACTGTTAAACAATAATAATGAATTACTTTCTTACACAACTGTTAAACAATAATAAAGAATTTCAAGCACTTGTATTTTGACACACTTGCAGAAATACGACCAAGATTAAAGCATTTTTACTTTGTTATTGATAATGTTTATACTTACAAGCCAAAGGCATCACAAAACAAAAAGTAATATCTTCCTGTCTGTATTGCTTATGGAACTTTTTCATTTAGTATGCTTATATCTACAATTATAATTCTTTTTTTATAAAAACATTTTAATATGTTCTGTAAACGTACCTGTGTTTATCTTTGTGCTGATGTTTATGTTCAGAAATATCTGTGCGAATATTTATATTCGTTAAAGCACGTGATGTTGTATTTACATAAACTGCGGTCAAAAGATAAGTTCAGGCAACATGAGTTTTCTCATGGAACTATATGATGTACACAATTTATGCATATCGTTGTGGAAAAGATAAAAAAAAACAAAGAAATCATTCAGGTGGTCAATTTAGAACAAATGTTACAGATAAAGAAAAGTATATCAAAAACAAAAAAACAAAAAACAAAAAACAAAAAAAATCAAAAAACAAAAAACAAAACTACAAGCCAAATTAATGAGAAGGATCTCACTTATAGAACAAAACTACAAGCACCATTTACGAGAAGGATCTCACTTATAATGATATCTTTCAAACGCTTATTTTTTACAAGAAGTATCAAATTTATGCTTCTACGGAAATACTTGCCATTTAGATTATGGTATCCTTGCCACTGCTTTGGATAAATGTAATAACAAATTAATGTACATGAATGAATATTAAGCTAATTACTTTGGTACTAATTGATTTTCATTGCTGATTCAATGTGTAAAACGGCAATGTGAACACGTTTGATATGATCAATTTATTTCACCTTTATTTTTTTTAATATATAAACAGCATAATATTGGTCAATCTCTTGAAGGATATAAAATATGATAAAATGCATGGCAAAATCTGTATCAAATGCGGTATCATCACGAGATACCAATATTGGCCCGAGGGATGATACGGCATGTGATACGGAATTAGCCATGTATTATGCAGTTTATCGTATATTTAAACAAAGAACTACTTAATCCCAACAATGCTGTCAAAAATGAAATCGGTAAGAAAAAAATCCTTTTATTTTATGAAGAAGAAAATTTCAAAATGGTCGGAAAGGACTGGAGGTGTTTGGAATCTAAATTTGATAATAAAAGTTAAATTTATGATTATTTTTTAAAAATGATATGATACACGGCCAGCCATGCGTTGAAGGCTGTGGCATCAGTGTGAATACGGAATGAACATCATGCACTGTACCGCATATTCAAAATGTCTGCATTAAACATATGATTAAACGATATATCCCAAATGGGATATAACATCCCAATTAGAATATAGTATCCCAATTGGGCTTATCCCCAACCTGATTAAGAGTGAAGCTGGTTGAAGTATACGATAAATAGTTTATGATATGGCATTTTGCATATCATATTCCATATCATCTCTCGACCCATATTAGCCCTCTGGCCTTCGGCCCTCTGGCTAATATGGATGTCTCGGGATTATATGAGATATGATATGAAAAATGCCATAAAATAATCTCTATATATCCCAGTTGGGATATTTGGTCAGTTTTTTATGGATTGTTTCTTCACATTTCAATGGTGTGTGATGAAACAAAAAACTTGAGAAACTTTATGGTTTATGTCATCAAATAATATATCATCATCTTCTCGTTGATGCTGCATTTCATCAGCAGAGACATTTTAAGAACGTAAAATAATACATTTTATTCTGTCAAAATTAAAGATCATCACGGTTGTAACTGGTTAAATTTTCAAGGCAGGAGACGCGAGACGTCTGTGAAAATACAATTTAATTAAACTGAAGTTAAGTTTGTAAAAAATATGCAAAGATTTTGAAGTTCAAACATCACTGCTTCACCCAACATTCATAGTGTGTTTTAATATATGGTCAACGGGAGAAAACTCTAGAAGAAATCAAAAGTCATTTTAATTAAGAAATAGATTATTGTAAGCGGGCTCTATGCTAATTAGAACATAGTAAGACCTTATATTTGTCGATATTTATACCGAACGATAGCGAAGTATAAAATGAGGACAAATATAAGGTCTTATCATGTTCTTATTTGCATAGAGCCCAATTGCAATAATCTATTTCGATTCTAATATGGTTTAGAAAATTTGAAGCGGTACTAGGAGGATGTTTTCAAATGCCATTTTGGTCGTAAAAATTAAGCGAAATAGACCCTGAAACAACATATCAAGCATATAAAAGTTGTAAGAAATGACGTTTATCCATTTTTTGTTCAACATTAAGCATTATTTACGGATGAAATTAATAAAAATGTGTTATTCTTGTTTGAACTATTTACGGTTGAGATTATGACGTCCGATATTCGTATTGTGACGTCATCGAGGGCTCTATGCTTATTAGAACCCTGTAGTGTTCTCAAAGCGTTTGAAGAAGCCATATTAGAATTTGACTTTTATCCTTACTTCATTTCTTTGATAATCAAAAACTATCTTCCTCAAACAACCACGGTTTGCTTAATTCAAATGCCGAAAGAGCTTTCCTTGAGAGAAGCGGCAAAGAACGGTTGTTACTTCCTTAAAGCTCAAGTTATCTAACAATTAAAGTGACTAATTTTTTTTTAATCATAAATCAATCTGCAGAAAATTTGCAGCATCCTTTTGACAACAGAAGTATATCCCATAGATTTATAATTTTCATGTATGATGATGTGACATTAAACACCTGAAATATAATTAAGAAATAACTAGTCGTATATCCCAATTGGGATATAACGATATATCCAAATTCGGATGTAATATCCCAATTGAGATATAGTATCCCAACTGGGCTTATCCCAAACCTGTTAATAAAATGAAACTATCAAATGTTCACTTATGAGCATAGCCAGGAAAAGGGCTTTTGTCACCTCGCTTTTTCTTTTCTTGTGTTTTATCATATTTCAACAGATAGTTGTTTGGTGTTTCTCATTCAACAGACAGTGCATTTTCAAACGGAAAAGACAGTTAATCGGAATGTCACAGACAGGGCATTTTCAAACGGAAATGACAGTTAATGGGAATGTATCTGCTCCCATTATAAATACGATTGTACTGAAAATTGTAAATAAATTGCTTTGCAATATTTTTATACGTGTGTGATAAACACTTACACTTACTGTCTGCATTCAGCGCTTATATTTTTAAAAGAGTCCTGGAATACCTTAAAATTGATTCAACGTGAACTTCTTGCTTAATCTTTGCTAACACTGGCATTTTCTTCACAGAACGACAAAAGCATTTTCATAGCAACGCGGGTCATTAACTAGAACTACTACCTAACAGAAGAAACTTGTAACGGCTGTACAATAAAAATCCGCAAAAATGTTGCTTGTACCAAGTATATAAATTGATTTATAACTTGAGCCGGTAAAAATATACAAAAATAAGTAATTCTTTGTTTATTCCATGAATTGGAAAATCTCCAGTCGCCATTTTGAAAAATCTATATTTTACGCCGTGTAATACGGATTTCATATTACACGCCCGTGTAATACGGATTTCATATCACACCCCCTGAATATATGACTGGCTTGATTCTTTCTTTATGACATATGCAAAAAGACACATATCTTGAGTAAGTATATGATAAAAGCACATATTAGAGATATTTCACATTCTGACGTAACTCCACGTAATTCGACGAAAGAAAACTTTCATGACGAACGACAACCTAAATGACACAAAGGGGACCATTTGCTGGAGATATTATTTTATTCATTTCCAATATTATTTACAGATTATTTCTAAGACGTTGGCTAAAATGCATTTGTTTGTAAAGCTTATTTAATCATCACCATCACCTCATACACTAGCAATATAAGACATCATCACATAGAAATAAAATCTTGTGAAGTCTTTAACCGGTCGAGTGCACCCTCGTACTGGTAGCTTGCCAAGTCGGTGAAATCACCAAATATTGTCAGTTAAAATATTTTCAACTATTGTGATACTAAGAAAATCAACATAGCAAAATCATGTACAATTAGTATTAAAAAATGAAGATTGAAATGAATAAATCGTACCGGAAACGCCAAAACTGCAAAAAAAAAGTTTTATTTTACTTTCTGTCTCGACTTAAAATTAGAGCGGATAAAACTTGCTTATTAATACCTTAACGGCGCATGGTATAGCACTTTTAAAAGCAAGGCTACTTTTATAATAATTATTTGATTCTCTATGCACTATAAAGTACCATCAACAGATAACTTCCCAGTTTGCTATTCACTTAGGAACCGACCATTTAACTTGAAAAAAGGGGGG
>MJUU01000211.1:78327-96932 GCA_002080025.1 Modiolus philippinarum | reverse complement strand
AGGGCATTTTCAAACGGAAATGACAGTTAATGGGAATGTATCTGCTCCCATTATAAATACGATTGTACTGAAAATTGTAAATAAATTGCTTTGCAATATTTTTATACGTGTGTGATAAACACTTACACTTACTGTCTGCATTCAGCGCTTATATTTTTAAAAGAGTCCTGGAATACCTTAAAATTGATTCAACGTGAACTTCTTGCTTAATCTTTGCTAACACTGGCATTTTCTTCACAGAACGACAAAAGCATTTTCATAGCAACGCGGGTCATTAACTAGAACTACTACATAACAGAAGAAACTTGTAACGGCTGTACAATAAAAATCCGCAAAAATGTTGCTTGTAAAAAGTATATAAATTGATTTATAACTTGAGCCGGTAAAAATATACTAAAATATGTAATTCTTTGTTTATTCCATGAATTGGAAAATCTCCAGTCGCCATTTTGAAAAATCTATATTTTACGCCGTGTAATACGGATTTCATATTACACGCCCGTGTAATACGGATTTCATATCACACCCCCTGAATATATGACTGGCTTGATTCTTTCTTTATGACATATGCAAAAAGACACATATCTTGAGTAAGTATATGATAAAAGTACATATTACACGATATTAAACATACAGCTATAAACATCAGTATAACATCAAAACATCATAACAATGTATTGCAAAATTGTCATTGAAGCATCAAGAAAACATTTTAAATCTACCATCAATCGTATTCATGTGTACTGAATGTCAATTCAACGATCTTTATGATCAGAATAATATCATCAGTGTGAAATATCTATTTATCCAAACTAGTAAAAGTATTCTTATTATCAGTATACATTTAGATATACAATATAACATATTTTCAGTATGGCAAAATCGATCACATATTATCCCTTTGCATTCTTTACAGATGAACTAACCAAGGCATTCACCTAAAATAAAAATAGCTTCCATTTAACAATTATAAAACACAGAGAGTGGCACTAACCAAATAAATTAGGGTAATTTGTAAAATATACAAATGAGTACAAAAATGTCAAACCATTAGGTGATTATCCACACTGCGATACCTGAGAAGTAGTTATTCTCCAAACAATACCTAATATTAGAAAAAATATAAATTAACATTTCAAGAAATGTGAAACTCTTTAAGTACAAAATCTAAGCGATAGATAAAAACACAAATTGATAGATACTATACATGATATAAGAGTAATCAAAACACCGAAATAACTGTGAATTCAGTTCCTCAAAACCTATACATTATTATGTATAGTAAGACAAAGAAAGACAACTCTAATCCTTGTGCAAACAAATTCTAAATCAAACATGAAATTCATTTATTGGCTAAGAGCGCAAAAATTACCCCTACGCGAAATGTTTGTCCAAAAAACATTCAAAATAACAACCCGCGAAAAAACACGTCTACTGTATGCCATGGCAAATACTACTGTTACATAATTATTTCAATATTTAAGGATAAAACTATGGCAAAATAGACACCGAAGCTGGAAAATGCGTAGAAGTCATTAACTTCAATTCAATGTAAGATAAGTTGTTTTATAAAGTTTCTAATAAGTTAAGGGAGCCAATATTTAATTTCTGCGTATGCGCATTTCGACAATTAATGTCTCTTCAGTGCAGATAAAATCGAAACGTTTGGAAGACCATTAACTCAAAGATATTTAAAAACTGACAGAGAACAAATAACCAATATGATCTAGATTGGGAGATACTCCTTAGTTTTCAACAAAAATTACAAACATTTAGATATTGCAAGGTTCCAAATTGAATCGGTTTTCTCGTCAGCACCGTAGTACTGACTACTGGGTTGGTGAATAACATCGAAGACTAACAGTCCACCAGCAGAGGCATCGACCCAGTGGTAACAAATAACTAAATACCGAAGATACTGAGAATTTAATTTCTGCATATGCGCATTTCGACAATTTATGTCTATTCAGTGCAGTCAAATCGAAACGTTTGGAAGACCATTTACTCAAAGATATTTAAAAACTGACAGAAAAATAACCAATATAATCTAAATGCAAAGCTAAAATCAGCTAAGGACAGAGCTTTGCATGAGGGAGATACTCCTTAGTTTTCAACAAACTTTACAAAAATTTAGATATTGCAAGGTTCCAAATAGAATCAGCTTTCGGGTCAGCACGGAAGTACTGACTACTGGGTAGGTGAATACTCTCGGGGACTAACAGTCCACCAACAGAGGCATCGAACAAGTGGTAACAAATAACTGAATAACAAAGTTACCGAAGTCACTCCGTGCATGGCACTCGGTAGATGTCCTTGGTACTGGAATTGGCTTCCTACTTCAATTCATTTGGTAGTGAGTACTTCTTTTTTAACAACTTTTGATGATGGCTTTCCAGATTATTTGATTATAATGCTGCTGATGAGAGGTTACTCCTTGAAACACGTGTAAAGCTTAATGAAACTAGAGTTTGTCGGAACCACAGCTATCCCCGCACTCCCTGTTTGACACCCCCTGGGCATTATTTTCCCAATATTTTTGAAATCAAACTATTGATAGTAGTTATTTTTACAAAAAAGGAATGAAGGATATATGGTTGTGAGGCAGAATTCCAAAAAAAAAAAATTAATAAAATAAGTGGTCTTTGATATTTTAAGGAAATATACCAAAACTGGAATCAAATATTTTTGAAATCAAAGTGATGAAAGTGTTTTCCTAACTTAAAGTATGGTTTATGGGTAGAATTCCAAAATTTAAAATAAATGGTCTTTGAGACTTTCAGGAAATTTACCAAGATTGGAATCAAATATTTTTGAAATCAAATTGATTAATCGCTTGTCCTTTACTCGTACGAGGCCAAGTTTTTACAAGGGCTAATTCAAAGAAAACAAAAACATTTAGCCCGGTCCTTTAATTTCAGCTTCCGCTACATTGATGATGTACTTTCTCTTAATAATCCTAAATTTAAAGAGTATTTACATCAGATCTATCCAAATGAGCTTGAAATTAAAGAAACAACTGTAGCTCCATAAATGTACCTTGGTCTTTTATTGTATATTGACGAAGATGGACGTTTGAAATCTAAGCTATATGACAAGCGTGATGATTTTAATTTCCAAATTTTCCCTTTCTTAGCAGCAATATACCTACCTCTCCGGCCTATAGGGTGTACATTTCACAGTTAGTTCGTTACTGTCGAGCTTGTAGTTTGTACAGTGATTTTTAACAGAGCTAAAACACTGTCCCAAAAGCTGCTTAGTCAGGGATTTGTTCAACCTATGTTAATTTAATCTCTCAAGAAATTCTATGGCCGTCACCATAACATCATTGAAAGATATGACGTGTCAGTATCCCAAATGATTAGATTCACGTCTTCCCGGATTAGACTACCGACTTTGACATTTTCCCGGATTGAATCACTCACAGTGTGACGGGTGCTGTTAATAGAGCAGGGCATGTTCACCCTTACGGAGCACCTGATATCACTCTCAGTTTCACTGGAGTTCACACCGTGAGTGCCTTTGTTTTGAATATGAAAAAGAAAGGAAATGGGGTAAATGTCAAGGAGACAACATCCCATATCCAGGTTAAAACGACCCAAAACAAAACATCTAGGGGTCACCATATGGTTTTCAACACAGTGAGGAACCTCACACCATATTGTAAGCCCTAAATGGCCCCGAAAAGGTAAAAAAGTGAAAAATGCAAACAAACCACATCTAATAACCTAAATTTCAAGAAACTAAGAAGACAAGGACAAGCCAATGCCCAACATATTCCTGACTTGGGACAGGCGCAAAAATTGTAAATGTTGTAATTGCTGTTTCTGTGCTTTGTATCTATCCAACGTCATCGTTTTTGTGTCTAACGTCATTGTTTTCTGTGTTGTCGTTTTGGCCGTGTCTTTGGACTTCGATTTTTGTAAATTTCACTCCTTTGTTCCTTCGGTATTCTACTGCCGTTGTCATAAACTAAATGAACTATTTAAGTATGGTTGCTAGGTAGAATTCCGAAAAAAAATAAGTGGAGTTTGAGACTTTCAGGAAATTTACTAAAATTGGATTGAAATATTTTTTAGATCCATTTAATTAAAATGTTTGTCCTAAACTAAACATTCAAATGATTTCAGTATGGTTGCTAGGTAGAATTCCAAAAAAATAAGTGATCTTTGAGACTTTCAGGAAATTTACCAAAATTGGAATCAAATATTTTTAAATCCGTTTAGTTAAAACGTTTGTCGTAAACTTAACAAATTATTTTAGAATGGTTGCTAGGTAGAATTCCAAAAAAATAAGTAGTCTTCGAGACTTTCAGGAAATTTACCAAACTATGAATCGCATTTTAGAGTTCTAATTATTCAAAATCTCATTTTTCTTTTAAAAAATTGCTAATATACATAATTATATGCTCAAATTTCAAAGATATGTGTCTTTGACATTTTCAGTAAATTTACCAAAGTTGGAACCGGAATCATAATTTTGAAAGCTTAATTCAAATCTACAGACAATATGCATCAATTCTGCATAAAGATTTTATCCCTAAATCCAAATTTGTAGGAGGCGTTTGTGTCACATGTTACATGTGTAAAAATCCACATCTTTGGGCCTTTGTCAAAATCCACATCTTTGGGCCTTTGTCAAAATCCACATCTTTGGGCCTTTTGTTTGCACCAAGATTAAGATTAAAAAAAGCTTACTGCGCATCTACAGACTATATGCAACAATTCTACAATAAAATTAAATCCATAAATCCATAAATGTAGGAGGAGTTTGTGTCACATACCACATGTGTAAAAATTGACATGTTAAGGCCTCTAGTTTGCACCAAGAGCAGTATCAAAAATTCGAAAGCTTATTGCGCATCTACAGACTATACGCCACAATTCTACGTCAAAATTAAATCCACAAATTTAAAAGTGAAGGAGGAGTTTGAGTCACAAGAAAAGTGTGATGGACGAACAAACGGACAGAGGGTATAACATTATCCCCAAATATTTTTCGAAAATGCGGGGATAATTACTGTTTTTATGCAACTTCGGTGTTTCTTTTATTTTGAACCATTGGGCCGATGCCACTGCTGGTGGACCAGAGCTCCACGAGGGTAGTCACCAGCCTTATAGCCAGACTATTCTGACATGAAAATTTTACCTTGCATGTTATAAAAATTTACTGTTTTATCAAAATTCTAACCCCTTTAAATACCGAGGTTCCAGTCCTTGTATGGCACTCGATAGATGACCTTGGTACTGAATTTGGCTTTCTATTTCCATTTATTTGGTTATGAGTACTCCTTTTTTTATAACTTTTGGATTATGGCTTTCCATATTATTTGATTTAAATGCTGCTAATGAGAGGTTACTCCTTGAAACACTATAAAGCATAACGGACTTTAGTGTTTTTTATTCAATTTAGGTAATTTTTGTATTGCTGTGAATATGCACATTTCGACAATTTATTCTCTTCAGTAACTAAATACCGAAGTTACTGTGAATTTACTTTCTGCATACGCGAATTTATGTCTCTTCAGTGCAGATAAAATCTAAACGTTCGGAAAACCAGAAATTTCAAGGATGTTTAGAAACTGATAGAGAACAAATAACCAATATGATCTAAATGTAAAGCCAAAAGCAGCCAAGGACAGAGCTTTGCAAACAGAATCGACTTTTGGATCAGAAGATAAAGTAATAGCACTTATCATATATCTGTCAAAACAAAACAAACAAACCAACGGATAACAGTAAAAATAAATAGATTATTTATTGCAAGAAATAACAGACTTCACCTCACCAACTGATCATTTGATTCATTCTTGCTCGTAGTGTCAAATCTATCTCAAATTAATTTTTGTTGAAATCCTTCAAAATTGTTTACGTAATTTGGCCCTATTTAAGATTTTTTGTTTTGTCCCTGAATTTCTTCTCATGTTGCTCTAAGTAACTACCTAGCTTCGTTTGATTATACAGCATTAAGCCATAATTTTTTCTAATAAAGTCCTGGAAATTATTTCCATCAGGTTCAATGTTAAGCTAGTTAAGGCAACCATGTTCATGTATTTCTCTTGTCATGTCTGAAAATAGTAGGAAGCTGCAATAATTACATAGATTCAAAAATTTAATATAAAAAAATAGCTATGCATAACTTGTTGCGATCTTGAAAATGGTAGCCACATTAAAAATTTACCTTTTTTTCGTGCCCGTCTCCTAAAGGTGTTCTAACATTATGCCAAATGTTAGTGAATTCTTTTTAATTATCTTTGAGATAATAAGCGCAAAAACACATCGAGAAAAAGAAAAAAAAGCAATGGTGAACAAAAACAATATGACGTCCCAACTGCGTCTGGGGCGACGTTATTAGCAGGACAAACGGATTGGACATCACGTTCTAAGTATGTCGCAGTACGGTAGGTAGGATCTTTAGAATTCGAGCGTTTTAGTATTTTGCTTTAGGTAACTCGTTTACACTGTAAAACTGAAAGTATAATCCATAACCGGTGCGGTTCATCTCGTCCTGCATAAACTGCGAGTTTCTTTTAAATGTCTTTTAAAACAATTACAAGAATTTTTTGACCGATGACATCTGTTTAGCCAAACAACTGTGATGAGCTATCCAGTGACGAAACAGTAGATAATAGTATATGAATTAATGAAGGGAAGATAACAGGAAACACTAACAATGGCCGAACATTACAATCACATGTTACAATCAACCAGGGAACTGCACAAGAAAAACAATAAAATGACAAAAGACAAACATAGATAACGATAGGAACTCGGGATAGTCTTCATCTCTGCTTTTTATTAATTGTGATAGGTGTTTACATTATGTCTCCCTAAAGCTTCCTGGCCTTGCTGGTGAAAAAAAAATCTGATATGCTTATTATGAGTTACACGTGTTTGTTAAAGGGTATCACAAATAATAATAGTCATTACAACTTACCAGACATGAAGATAGTCTTCGACAAAAATATATAGTCAAATTATGTGCAGCAAAATACTAAAGTTAATTTCGTATCTGCATACGGCCATTTCGATCACACATGTATTTCGGGTGCAGATCAATCATAACAGGAAGACCACTTATCTAAAATTAGTAAGGTATTAGAAAGAAACATGAAATTACACGACTCTAAATAGAACACAAAATCAGTTTAGGACACAGATATGCAATAGGGATATTTTCCTTAGTTTTAAGCACTTAGATGATGCCTCTGATGATCTGTGTGCCTTGTAACAATGATGTTCTCGATATTAATTGATAGCTTGAAAATTTCAATAAGAGTTTACAACACTATCCGATGTTTGCTACCGAGAACAGCAATTCAAACACTATGGAAACCAAAGTCAACGGAAATTATGTCCTTAGCTAGCAGTCAGTAGCTGCGAGCATTTGTTCGGGCAGTACCTGTGTTTATTGTCTTCATGTTTTATGTACTTCATTGTAAGGGTACTTGTCTTGATAAGTTGGACTTTTTTCTAGTTTGATTTTACTATGAGTCTTTTTGTGTATTTATTTTTTAGCCATTAACCACACATAGGGGGAGGGTTTGGATCAAAGAAATTGAGTTTAACCCTACCGCAATTTTTGCGCCTGTCCCACGTCAGGAATATGTTGGTCATTGGCTTGTCCTTGTCTTCTTATAAAATTTCAGTTTCTTGATATTTGGGTTATTGGATGTGGTTTGTTTCCATTGATTTATTAACTTTTTTTTTACCTTTTTGGGGGTCATTTAGGGCTTGCTATATAGTGTGAGGTTCCTCAATGTGTTGAAGACCGTACGGTGACCCCTAGATGCTTTGTTTTGGCTCGTTTAAACCTGGAAATGGGATGTTGTCTCCTTGAAATTTACCCCATTTCCTTTCTTTTTCATATATAAGAAAAGATTCTTAGCCATCTGTATTTACATTGAGATAATCACTTTAAAAATAAACAGTTTAAACTAAACAATAAATCATAGAGGGGTCTTAAGTTTTAGACTGTTAAGAGACTGTAAAAAATTACGTAAATTTCAAATAAATTCGTGGATGACCTGGGTGACACGCAAACATTTGTCTGACATTTTCATATCGAAGGTCAAAGAGCCGGAACTCCAAATTATTTAAACACGTTTCCTATTAGATCTACGATTGGTGATTGCGAATAGAACACAACGGATGTAAACAAACTGTTTCTATTTAATAAAATGTTAAATTATCTTTAAACTTATTTTTGTTGGAATTAGATTCAAAATTCTTTATTTTGAAGAAGATTGCTATTTTTACCAAGTTATATCCACTAAAATCGAAAAGAAATTCTTAACAGGAATTCCATCTGGAGCTGCATTCCTTTACACAAGATCACCAAATTACATAACGGAAACAGGCACTTGTTATTCATAGTTCTAGAAACGTGTGCTTAAACAACACAGAATATTATGATATTTAAAATATTTAAAATTATATTTTTTTGGTTGTGCTTGCTAATCACCATAGATGTGTTAATCATTTAATTATGGAGTCATATTTTTCACATTTCTATAGGAACATATGTTCATGTGAGAATTTCTTATAAATGCACTTTCAAAATGCAACCCCACTACCATGACAAAATGGGTACATAGATCTAGCGTTGTTTCATATTTAGCAAGTGAATTCCGCTCGAACCGGTGCTATAGGACCGTCTTGCACTTATCATGGGGTAGGGGTGTTTACTCTTTGTTGGAGGACTCAATGACTTCAGATGAAGAACAAGAATGGAAATGTAGAATCTATCCTCTCAAGTCGTTGATTATCATAGTTCTACTGTCGAAAGGGTAAAACTTTTAAAGTTCGAGATTTAGCGAAAACTTTTATGTTTAACCCTTGAGACAGTAGAAATATGATGACCGATGACTTGTAAATGATAGATATTATTTCTCTAATTATAAAAATAATGACATTTTCATGTGTTTTAGTGTCTGCCCCGTCGGGGGTCTCTACAATCAAAACTGTGATGTCATCGGATACGAAATTTACATTGCATGGAAATCAACAAAAGCAAATCGATCATATGTGATTCAAGATAAATAAACAATGTATGCTTTTAGTTAATACTTTTTACATTTATTTATGCTCGAAATAAGTCTATTCAAGGTATATTTCGCTATTTGAAGAAAAGTTCATGGCCTATTCAATATCCAATGAAATCGCGAGATCAATTAACCCACATGTTGGAGACGACTTTGATCCCCCATGATTTGAAATTGATAAGAACAGCACAAGAATTAGAAAAGTTTATTCATCTGTCCTAATCGGATTATGGCTTTTCTAAGAAGTTCTTATTGGTTATTTGTTTCTATCGGTTTTTCGGTTAATGGACTTCCAAACGTTTTGATTTTAACTCCACTGAGGAGCCATTAGTTGTCGAAAGGCGCATATGCAGAAACAAAATTTACAGTAACTTCGGAATTTTGTTATCTTACCATATATGTATAGGGATTTTGTCCCATATACATTTACTTAATATAAATATCTTTATTTGTTTTTTTACAGTGGATTTTGTCTCTCTTGCAGTGTGGAGTTAGTAAATAAAAAAAAAATGCCGAAGATTCCTCGTGCTTGAGGTTTTTATTTGTCAGTTTTGGCGTACTTGTTCATGTGAGAATTTCCAATATGAATGCACTATCAAATTTCAACATTTGTCTTTTTTGTTTTGTAATGATTAAACTATTTTTCTGGCCATCTGTGCATATATTGCCCACATCTCCCGATTGCACTTGCCAAGTTTTCTTACAATCAACTCGATGAGTGCCTTTTGATCATTTATATGTTTTATTTTCTATTCGTCCATTTGTCGGGCAACGGATGACAGTGTTTTTAAGAGTACTTTTTCCGATATGTTATGTTTGTTTACGACCCCGCATCCATGACAAACTGGGTACATGGATCTAGCGTTGTTCAACATTTAGTAAGTGAATTCTGCTCAAACCTATGCTATGGGCCGTCTTGAACTTGCATATGCGCATTTCGACAACTTATGTCTCTTCAATGCAGATAGAATCAAAACATTTGGAAGTCCATAAACCGAAATACATGTAAAGCTGATAGAGAACAAATAAGCAATAGGATCTAAATAGAAAAGCCAAAATTCAGCTAAGGACAGAAGCGATATTATTATCTTCTCTTTTAGAGAAGTTCTTGAAAATTGACAGAAGTGTGAACTTTGAATAGGCTTTAAGATGATATCTTTGTGCATTTAAACCTCTAATTTCAACTTTTTAAAATTAACAAAAACATAAACAATATAAACATACTGCATTCAGTTAAAAGTGTCAATGTAGATTAAATAAACATAAAACATATCACCAGAGAAAGATTCGAGGGTGTTTTACCTTCTTCATGCCGTTTTTTTTTTCTTCTACACCTTCCATTGAGGGCAGTTTGTTGTTTTTATCATCCAGGACCCATTTCATTGAAGGTGCCGTACGACTTAGAAATGTCCTAAGACCATCTTATGACAAATCTTAGTCATAAGTGGGTTCATCGAACATCTTCTAACTTGGGATACATCTCAAAATTTATCCTTACGTAAGGACTGCTATGGAGGTGTCGAAAGTCCGTCTTAATATACAAAATTGACCAAAGTATTTGTTCTTCTCCATGGAAATCTCTCTTAATTGGTTCTAATCAAAGAAACATACCTATTTTTGCATTTTACGGTTCAAATGTGATTTTTATTCATCATATACAATCAAGTAACAATTTCGCCCGAGATTTTCTTTTAGTCATTATTCATTATTTGACAGTTTAAAAATCATCTCACCTGATGAATCCTCTTTGTAAGAATGTCAATTTCAATAAAAACTGTTAGATTAAAATGTTTAATACCAAAAACAAAAACACGTATATTTTTCATGATTTTCATTTTTATATATCAGTACAATGCAGTAAAATGCAGCTGCATTGTATTAAAACTAATCCTAATTAATTGTTTAAAATTCACAAAAGATGTCATTAGTTTTCTTAAATATTTTTGAAATAATATCTGTCCGTTTATGCCATCAGAATGCCACTAAAATTTGTTTTTCTAATTGAATCAACGATGAAAAAAGCACTAAAGGCCAAAGTTAAGACATCGTTACTAAGGCAGTATTTGAACAACTTCGGCGTTAATCCTAAGATATGCCATAAGACAGTCCTGAGATGGTCTTAATTTTCGTCTTAAGATATGTCTTAGAACAAATTTTAGGATACTTTCGATGACACTGCCTTCAGTTTCAAAGAATAAATAAAACATGGTTTCTGATGAAAAAAAAACAACATTTTAGTCAAGTATTCAATATAACACAACAACAATACTGCAAAATGCCACAATCCAAAGAACCAAGGAAATAAATAAAAAAATATCTTGAAACATGAAATACTTATTTTTTTTCTAAATGAGGTAAAAAATACTCAGGACTGTTTGTAAAACATGTTATTTTGCGACCATCCGAAAGGGAAAGAAAATACCATTTAAACATATTTTCAATAATATGTGAGATCAAGGTCGTGTTTTCAAATTCTCAAAAGTTCCATATCATCTTATTACAGTTTACATCATAAATGCGCATTCAAACACTCAGGTAATAAGGTATGTATGGTAATGAGGCAAATACGAGCAGACGAATTTCCTCCAATTAAGGTGGTACGGGGGTCTAAAATTGTGTCAGATAGAATTTTCTGATATTTTCATGATTTACCCTTTGTTATTAGATCATACGAAAAATAAAATAAGAAAAAGGGGTCACCCGCCATATAAGAATGAAATATGAAATGTAAAAATCTGGTATTTTGGTTGAAATAATATTGAAAATTAGCGAATTCTAACAAAATTTTAAATTAATTTAGTTACATCAGATAGAATTTTTTTAAAAATTGGTAAATTAATAGCTAATATACTGTCCTTCATTTTCCATGAAAAAAATTGGGGGTCACCGAACTTATTTTTGAATAAATCGCGAAAAACAAATTTTTCCCTATTATTTCTATGCAAATTATCTCCCCTTAATTGAACTGAAGTTAGCTGTAAGGTTCGAAATTCCTCATGGTTACGCAATAAATGTGGCATATTTATTCAAACTTAACTATTACAAGACCTTGGAAATGGTTTTGGCAACGTTCCATAGTGAATTCCATTTTTGTCACATGCGCAAGAATGATGTGCAATTTTAAATTCCCGTACTACCTTAAATATTTTACGAAAGGATATGGAGTAAATGAACATGAGACAATAACACATATGTCAACTCCAACTGCATTAATTTTAATGAGCTGTATGGCCATTTCGGAAATTTATTAAGCATTTAAATGGTATTAGTGTGAACTTTATGTATGCAAAGTTTCGTAAATTTAACAAATGCATTGTTTAATCATTTGAACCCTCTTATTGGCTAGAACGCTCCACACAATTGATTTCTATCGCTTCTAAGCGTTCAAAAAGGTTTTTGTTGTTGCCATATTTGAAATGCATACTTTTTTCTGTTATTTAAAAAAAACAACAACAACAAAGACAAAAAAACGTAAACAAACAAACAATCAAACAAAGAAACGGGAAAAAAACTTAATCACGGGCTTTGCCTTTTTATTCGAAAATTTAACCCCTCGCGAACGCTCTCGGTTAAATTCGAATATAAAGGTCCAGCCCATGGTTAAATTTCCAATAACCATATACCTACCATGCATTATTTCTTAAATGATTTATTGTACTAAAAAGTGATACAGGCATTTTGACAAACAATACACAGGCTGTTACAATCGAAAGCAGAACTAAATAATTAATATCATGTCAATATATACCCTTTTTTATAATACTTGGCAAGTTTAATGCATTTTCGAATTGCAAATGACATTCAAATGACCATGAAAAATTCAGTGAATTCATTGTGAAATAAGAATTTTTTATTTATTTATTTATTTTTTTTATTTTATTTTATTTTTTTTTTTTTGATGACGCACTAAACTGCAAGATGTAAAAAATATTGATGTATTGAAAAACGTGATATGCATATAGCATATTGCAAACAAGACAATTTTACCATCACAGATTGACATATATGCCAAATTATTATTGTTGACTTTCCTCTGGTAATACACCGAACGTACGCTAATTTGTTGCCGAAAAGAATCAAACATAACGAATACATTAATGCACATGAGACAAGTCTCTACAAATACATTGTACGTGATAACAGTTATAAATGGAACAACGCTTTTATTGTTGTTCTTCATCTGTAGCAATACATCGGCAAACGAATACCGAAGCAAGAACGAGGAAAGGAGGAATTCTAAAATCATAGATCCAAAAACACGGCAATTCACAGCAACACGAATTGAGACAGTATGGCAGACAATACAAATAAACAAAAATGCAGTATTTCGTCTCAAGCATAACTGGCCATCCCACATGTATCAGAACCCTTACTACATGTAAGCTCCTGACATAATATCTATTTGTGTTTGAGAAATGGATTGTGTCGTTGGGTGATTTTGACCTTCAATTTTGATGCTAATATTTATTTGTTATCAACAAGTTTTTTTTGATAAATGAACCCACAAATGGCTTGATTTAATCTGCACTGAAGAGGCAAAAGTCAAAATAGCAATCTGCAGAACAACATAGTACCTTCGGTTATTTGTTACTAAAACTGAAACTTGGAAATTTAATAATAACAAGCGTCTCTCAAGATCCTGTATCGCTCACATGGACGTTGTCTAACAAAGAGAGTGGTATAAGGAGTAGGACATTTTAAAGTCTTTCGGAAGGATACAATGTTAAACCATGTTTCCTGTTTTACTGTATTTCCTGCTATCCGCGATCTTCGATGAACTGTGAAAAGGGATATTTTACAGGGGACTTTCTAAACACTTATGTGAAGGTTGGATCAAATCGGCCCAGCAGTTTGAAAGGAAAAGATCTTTTAATGCATTTCCAATAGAATCCAGTGTTAAACCATTTTACAGCTAGAACCATCTTTGACCAAAGGGGAACAGACAATACCCCTTTTTCAGGGGACTAACCAATTGCTATTTTGGCCAAGTTTGGGTTCAATTAGTATGCACTTTTAGAGAAGAAATTTGAAGATATTCACATAGGGTCAAATATTAAATTATGTTTCCCGCTAGCGGTCCTGTCAGATAATTTTCAGACCGGAAAAACTGAAAATTTACTCGGAACCACCCATTGACTGTTTTGGCCAAGTATGGATTCAATAGGCGTAGTTGCTTCAGAGGATATTTTCTTTGAATGAAAAGATTGTGCTGGAGGACAGACGTACAATGATGGCCAAAGCTCACTCTGGCTATAGGCAGTGGATCTAAAATTGCATGATAAAACAACATACATTTTAATTCATAATTACATCAAAGCAGAAAACATGTACTGTTAATTTGATTCACATCGATATCCAAAGTAATAAATTATTGATGCGAATGCTCACAAAGCACTAGTTACCAATAGAATTTGATGCATGTCTACAGAAACCAAGAGGCATGTGTTTCTAGAAAACAAAAAGAAACACAAACTTCAGTAAATAAGCAACGCATATTTGTAATTCAGTGATCTTTGTAAAAATATTCATGGCATCGACCTCTTGATTTTCTGATGATTTTTTTTTAATTTGGTGTTTTTTTTTCATCTGATCTATTCAAAACAGCTCGAAATTTAGGATACTACAGACACTTCCACAATGGCTCATTTCTTGACCTTCATCTTTACAACAGAGGTAGACTACAAATTATGACAAACACGATGACTTCATCGTTCCAATACCCAGCTTCCCTTTTATTTCTAGAAACATTCCAACAGCGCCGGCAGATGGAGTTAACATCTCACTAGTCATTCACTACTCAAGGACCTGTGGTCGATACATTGACTTCCTTGATAGAGCCCGGATGCTCACAAATTAAACACGAATTTAAAAGGGGTATGTTTCCATAACTTGAAGTCACCACTGCAGAAGTTTTACGTTCGACATCACGATCTTGTGGACAAGTTTTTGATATCTGTTTTCCAGATGACACTAGATCTCTCTCTCTCTCTCTCTCTCTCTCTCTCTCTCTCTCTCTCTCTCTCTCTCTCTCTTTAAAGCTCAAGTAAGATTGTTGTTTCCTTTACAGGATTTGACATGTTCATCATGACAGTTGTCCTATTAGACAATTGGATTTCTACTCTACCGGTGAACCTGATCTCACCCACGTTTTTTTTTTATTTTGTCCGTGTTTTTTTATCTTTGTGTGTGTGTCCTAATTTTTCTCTTCTGTTCCTTACTCATGTCTTTGTTTCTTTGTTTTTCCGATGTTGCAATCGTCCTTGGATAACTTTTTTTAGACTAACGGTTCGGTTCTCACTTACTTTGAAAGGTTGAAAATCTTTACATACAGTCCATTGAAAAGCAACAGGCATCTGATACATTCAAAATGACAACTGTGTGCATTTTTTAACAATAACGACATTTACTTTACATATGACTTTACATTTTGATCATATTGGTTATTTGTGCTCTATCAGTTTTTAAACATCTTTGAGCTAATGGTCTTCCAAACGTTTAGATTTTATCTGCACTGAAGAGACATAAGTTGTCGAAATGCGCATATGCAGAAATAAAATTCACAGTAACTTCGGTATTTAGTTACTTGACTGAGTGAATTGCCAACTTCAGAAAAAAAAACATGTCAGTATCTTCCGTGTTTAGTTATTTATTATTGTTGGGTAGATACCTTTGACAGTGGATTGCTAGTTTAAGAGAGTCCTCACCAGCCAATCGTTGCAGTACAGAATTGACAATTTAATTCTTTTTTTTTTATAAACTCGTTTGATTTTTTTCTATCCTCTATGCAACTTCAATCTGTAACAAATTTTTGTTACTTGTTTTGAACCTTATGGGTATTTGTTTCTTGTCAGTTTCCATTATTGGCTGTCATGATGATTTTCCTTAGAATACGGGACTATTGAATCGTGTTCAGTCCGGAAGAAATTATATTTTTTTACGAAAATAAAATCAATACATCAATACATTGAGAGGGAATCACTAACGAATGAAAACTATTCAGCTAAGGGTAATTTATATCTAATGAAATTGTAGCGCTTCAGATTAATTGGTTTTCGTCAAT
This sequence comes from Modiolus philippinarum, assembly GCA_002080025.1. NCBI lineage: Eukaryota > Metazoa > Mollusca > Bivalvia > Mytilida > Modiolidae > Modiolus > Modiolus philippinarum. Next base: position 80,832 of record MJUU01000211.1, on the reverse strand, counting down.
TGAAATTTAGGTGAAGAATTGTCATATAGGGAAAATTATAAATGCACTTCAATTTCATAAAATCTGTTGTTTTTCATGAGGTATATATTTATTTCAATATGTTTAGAAATCCGGTATTCTTTCTTACTGGTAACTTTGGTGATCGTTTGCGCCTTCACGAGAGTTCATATCTCAAAAGTCCCGTATTAACATTTCCTATCAATTAACTCAGACCTGATACTTCAATGTAGTAAACACACGATAAAAAGTCACAGAGGGTGTAGGTATTACTTGAATAAAGGTAGAAAATGACAAAATATACTTTAAAGATACACACTGAGTCAAATAATAAGTACACTGAAAACGTAGTAAACAGTGAAAAAATAATGAGTAAATGCACACAATTCCCTACAAATACATGACAGAACGAAGCAATGGGACTACACTTTATTGTTCTTCACCTTGAAGTCACCATTTATCCCTTGATGTTTAAATCACAAAGACGATCGACCTTATCTCCATTAATATGTAAAATTCAAGAAATGTCTGTTGATCGACATTCAAGGAATGTCTGTTGATCGAATAGTTATGGTTTTACGACCCTTGACCAATATGTGAGCTAAAACAAAATCAGAATAAGTCAATCAACTCAAGCATTTCATTAAAACAAGACTAGGTTGGATTAGAAAACCCTGGCGACGACGTTTTATTGACATTGGAATAGAAAGATGTTAGCGTGGCAGGACATGTTGCCTTCTATACGTCTTCAAGAAGATCTGTTCTTTTTCCACACATAAAGAAGGGGTCTGCTTACTGAATGGAGCGATGCATTTCTGAACACATTGTTTGTACAATTTTTCTCGGCGGGGCTACCCCGCATACACAGGTTCTCTAATCAACCACCTTATGATGCGCCCGGTCAGCTCTTTACCTGAAGCCACTGGAACCAAATAAACTATGACGCAATTCTTACATCGGATCTATCTCATTAAGCTTGAAAAGAAAACTATTTCATGTTCATCTACTTGTTTTTTGCGCCTGGATTTTTTGCTCTGCACTGACGAAGAATGACGTTTAAAATATTAGCCATGCGATGATTGTGATGGTTTTAACTTCTCCAAAGGCACCCGATAATCAATTTATTCTTATCAGAGTTCACATTAGAGTATATTAAAAAAAAATAGAGAAACAATAGTTTCGAATGACATGATTGTGATGTTCGTATTTTTCTGTGGAAAACGTGTTATATGGCATTGTTGTTTTTTTTTTGTTTTTTTTTTTGTCTGTGTGTGTTTTCTTGGAGCCATTTCATATTTTATTACAGTACAGTCTACTAAGTAATTTGAATCGACAGTAAATTTTTATTTACTATATAACAATAGCTGAATAGATGTAAAAAGATAACAGAAAACACTTACAATGGCCGAAAAACGCAGTCAAATGTCACAATGTATCAAGGAACTGCACAAGAAAAGATTTGTCAAGGAGTGCTTGCCACAAAACTGTCGGCTAGCTCAAGGAGCCTAGTCTGTTGGTAAACACTGTCGCACTACGGAAGAAACTTTTATATTCTTTATCATGTTATTGGGTCGTTCTTCTCTTCGGTCAGTGCTTTATTTTAAGGTGCTTGCATTCAACGTAGTTTCCTTCTGTTGATTTTGTTTGTGCTAGCTTTCTCCGGTATTGCAGCTTTATATTGGAACTTTAAATTTCATAAGTGTTTTCTTTAATCTGTTCATTTTATTATTTAGTGAAACTTTTTTGTACATGTATTTATGCAGATGAAAGGAATTAAACAATAAAAGATTAAACATGATCCCCAAAAGAATAAAGGACAAGGGGTGTTAAGACCAATATTTGGCCCAAAAATAGTCAATATTTTTTCGTTGATATTAACATATATTACAGTTATGCAAAATACTTAAGAGCATTCATCCTCTTCAGCGAAAAATGCATTTTGTCAATTTCAATGTGATGACGTCACAAAGGGCACGTGAATTTTCCTTGAAATGGAAAATTGGTCAAATTAGGCTGAAATTATCATGAAAAAACAAAAAGTTAGGTATCCCCGCAGCATTGGTACAACTTAAATTTAACTGACAACAGAAATTTATCTTACAAAGGCGTGGTATAAATATTTTGTTGTACCACGAATGCGGGGATACTTTCCGCGACTAAAAACGTTCGTATTCAAAATGTACGAGTCTTAGGAATAACGGATACTGACCGAAGAAAATGGAGTTTTGAAGTTCATCTGCACGAAGATTCCCTCTTCGATCTTTCATTATTACATGTGGTATTTATTTGATGTCTTAATTGGGAAAACCACAATTTAAAGATGCCTTTTAGCTGTATCGAACTTTCAAACATTCTCTTGTTTTGATCATTGCTCGATGAAGTATGTACATTTTTCACGTGTATGCCATTCCCTCAAAATGAAAATTGACATCAAATATATATGTCATATGTTTTTATTATTCATTGTTCCTAACTGACAACGTCCAGCACGTAGATACTGCATGTTTA
>MJUU01000211.1:39684-69117 GCA_002080025.1 Modiolus philippinarum | reverse complement strand
TGATTTTGCCAGACTTTAGAAAGAAAATCATTTATTACCTTTTCCGACGGCCTGACATACAAATGTAATTGGTTTGCAGGTGCCTATGATTGACGTATACTAGCCCTATATGGTAATTATTGACACAATTATTGGCATTTTGAAATGGTTGCTAGGCAACAAAGGGCTCCCGTTAACAACGAAAAATGTCATATTCTGAACACTCAGTATAAGGGCTATCAAAATACGAAATAAGTAATAATTTCAAGAAGGGACCAAAAACGAAAAATGTCATATTCTGAACACTCAGTATAAGGGCTATCAAAATACGAAATAAGTAATAATTTCAAGAAGGGGCCAAAAATGGCCCTTATCCTTTATATATGTTATTTACGTATACAAGGTTTTTTTTTCATTCTGATTATTTACATATTTGTCTTTCACAAAAGTCATTTCAATTGACAAATATGATATCGATTATCTTTTGAACTTTCGTAGACTGTATTTTTACACTATGTATCCAAAATGAAAAAAAGATATGTATGCATACACAGCAAAGATAACTGTAGACAAAAATGTAAAGGTTGATAGATTTTTTGGAGTCTGAATTGTAGTACTTCGCATACTTAATAATTTTAAAATTTCCATATCTTCCTGATAATTACTAGAGAAATTTCAGAGTGCAAGGTCAGGGTAAAAGTAAATTTGTAAGCATATAGTGTACCGGTATTATTGTCGTAGAAACCACTTTAGTTCCTCATTTTTTTTTTCATTTTTCGCTAAATTAATTTACCCACGTTAATATTTAAATTTAGTATAATGGGTACATTTGTGCCTCGACAATATATTTTTATTCCAATAAGTTTTGTACTTTCACTGGAAGCAGTGCTATGAAAAAGGTACCCATTTGCCATTCTTGCCTTTAAGCTTTCTGTTTATACAATTATGATCGATATGAGTGATGGTATATTTGTTTGATAATATAATAGTACACTTGCACGTTTATTGGTAAGTATTTCAATAGACGATATTCCACTTTCAAATTTTTGGGTAATTGTCGACATCTTACCCACACTATATTGTTTTTGTCTGTGACCTCAATTTCACGGTCCAATGGACGTGTTAAGTTTTTGTGATGAGTTTAATTTCTCAGCAACTATTTATGGTAGGGCAATGATTTATGGTATGTAGGTTGGATATGGGTATTACATGAAAGTCTGTCATATGACTTAAGTCGTTGAACTGAATTTCATGGTCTAGTGAGCATGTTAAGGTTTATGTGTTAGGTCATTTTCTCAGGACATTTTTGTGGTAGGTCAATGATATTTGATCGTCTTTGACATCATTTCATGGTCCAATGAACATGTTAAGCTCTTGTTATTAGTTTAGTTTCTCAGAAACTATAAGGGGTAGGGCAATGATATGGTGTTTGGTAGAACTTGACTGTCTGCTATAAAATTTTTGCTTGTGACCTCAATTTCACGGTCCAATGAACATGTTAAATTTTTGCAATGAGTTCATTCCTCATTAACTTTTAGTGGTAGGCTAATATGTAGTTTACAGATTGGTCTTGGATAGTACATGATGGTCTGTTATTCTGTTATATGGTTTATGTCCATGACCTAAATTTCATGGTTGGTTGATTATGTTAAGTTTTCTGATTCGATCAATTTCTCAGTAACTGTGTATGGTACGTCAATGACATTTAGTATGTGGGTTGATCTCAAGAAGTACATGACGTTTTGTTATATGTTTTTTGAGTGTGATCTCAATTTCACGGTCCAGTGAATATGTTTAGTTTTCCAACATCTATTAGTGATAGGTAAATGATATTTGGTATGTGAGATTGTCTTTGGTAGTATATGTACATGACAGTTTGCCATATAACCTATGTCTTTGACCTCAATTTTATAATCCAGTGATCATGTCAAGTTTCCCAGTATCTATTGAAGAGGTCCATAATATTTGGTTTGTGAGTTGGTCGTAGATGAAACATGACAGCCTGCTATTTGGCTTTTGTGTTTGACGTCATTTCACGGACTAGATAACATGTTTGGTTTTTCATTATCTATTAGTGGTAGAATCTGGACACTTAGGTTAGTCTTGGGTAGTACAAATTTGCTATACTACTTTTGTCAGTTACCCTAATTTCATAGTCTAGTGAACATGTTAATTTTTTCTGATGTAAGTCAGTTTGAGTTTTCAGATCAAGTAAGCGACCAAGCAGAGACGGTCGAGACATCAATTAGGGTCCACACTTGTTCTTTTTCAAGTTTCTTCAAATAGTTTTTGTCCGAATGATATGGTTTCTTCTTCCAGTAAGTTTTGTCCAAGTGATTATTTAATTAAATAGAATTATAGCAAAAGGAAAGTACCGACATATTATCAAACAAAAATAAAACAGATTTTGGACAGAAGGATTATCTTTAGGATATTTTGAGAATATGTATAGAAATTTAATTTCTATACATTTGCATTATCTTATCATTTGTTCCTTGGTTATGATTGATAAATATACTACTCAACAAAAGCGACGTTACACAATTACTTTTGCAAATATTATTGTATTCCGCAATTAAAAGTTTTTATTTTTTATATTTATGTATTCAACGCCAAAATGCATTTGATTATTCATTTTTAAATCATTTCCGAAAAGAATCCGATGAAAATACGGAATAGTAGTTTTTCGCTCGACAATCGAGTTTACCGATAATTGATAGGTGATTTAAATTGTTTGATATCAACCATTAGGACGCTTCATCAACTTATCAATTTGAAATCTTAAAGAAGGGAACACAAACTCTCATTTTGATGCATTGTTAATCCAAAATTAACGTGAATAATGACTTGGCACAGTGAAACCGTCGATGTTGATATCTGTCCTCACAATTCGTTTTTATGTTAAAAGAAGAACTGATAAAATCATTTATCTATAGCAAACATGTTCATGACATGAAAAATCACTTGGCAGCAAGTTTTGTTAGATGTTGCAACGTTTAGATCGCGCAACACGTGTTTTACAGTATCGAGAATGTTAGTTGAAAACGAAAATCGGCCACAGGAACTCATGAGTGTCTTGATAAGAGTCAGCTAGATACAAAAAATGACAATTTGGTAAAAAAAAAAATTGACATACTCACTTTACGTCTGCAAAACGAAATTCTGGATAATAACCTTGACCGTGTTTGATGTTTTAGGAGTTATATGAGATTTTTTCGGGCAAAATGTTAATTCTAAAATAAAAAAAAAAATACAGTATGTCTTTTATTGTTGGTTTTCTGCCATAAAGTGAAATATAAATTTAGATAAACTCTGTGTATCGTGTCTTTTGTTGAGTAGTATATTTATGAAAAGGCTGTGATAAACTTCTTATCAACATGTACGAAAATGGCAAATTAAAGAACTTATGCTTATGCTTGAAAGAAATTTGATATAACGAAGTCTTGATTTAAAGTGCAGTCTGACATTCTGTACAAATAGGAGCTGTTATAATGTAAACATTTCATTTGGGGAATATCAAATAGTGATATTTATCTTATTTCGGAAATTTCAAATAGTGATATTAATTTTATCTGTGATATCATAAATAGTAATATTTATTTAACTGGAATCATGAATCATTTCTAAACACCAGAGTCAAATTGGTTTCTTGTTCAACGTTCAACGTTCAACATTCAAAATTTTTTTTCAGTTCAACGTTCAACATTCGCAGTTCAACGTTCAACATTCAAANAGTCTTGATTTAAAGTGCAGTCTGAAATCCTGTACAAATAGGAGCTGTTATAATGTAAACATTTCATTTGGGGAATATCAAATAGTGATATTTATCTTATTTCGGAAATTTCAAATAGTGATATTAATTTTATCTGTGATATCATTACTAGTAATATTTATTTAACTTGAATCATGAATCATTTCTAAACACAGTTTCAATACCTTTGCATCTAATATTTTTTTTCATTCATTTGTTACTTCATGTATATTAAAAGAAATTTAGGCGTTTGCAACTGGTCAAGGAAAAAATATGAAAGGTTGTTATGAATGAATAGTACAATCGGCAATCCTCGGACAAAGTCGTAGTACATAAAAATTTCTTTACAGTATAGAGCTTATTCGAACATCCTTTGTAAAAATATTGTAGAAAAAAAGATTGAAGAACGCTAGCAAATATACCAAAGGAACAGTAACAAATCTTTATATGTAAATCATAATAGTATTAACCTAATAAAGTCACTCTTCATGAAGTATAACTACCATATAATACACGGTTTGAATTTTTCAGCTGTCTTTTAGTTTTAAAATCATAAAATATCGTAAAATACTCTTATAGTAATTTTACACTTTCTTTCGCCTACACGAAGAATAATTAAGCATTGTTGTATGAAAAAAATTTTGCCAATTGTGTTGTTGACGAAAAGTCATCGCATGCTAACACATAGTAATGAACGTTGGGGGACCCAAATTAGACAGGGTACCAAAATTGCACCAAGCAATGAAACAAAACTTTTATTGTTGTTCTACATTTTGAAGTCACCATGAGGCGTTGGTTCACCATCTTGTACCTTTGACCTCTCTTGATAGATAATAGGGTCTGTAAGTCTCGTCATGTGACTCACGAGAATCCACGATAAACAGGCAATTCGAAAACGTTTCCCGCGAAAACATGACGTCAGAGGATGGTGACGTTCAAATTTTTGTTTGAAACGTCACATATCTTTGTTTAAAATGTAACTTCCGGGGACAATTTTTGATCCTGGAAGTTCCAAAATTGTACGAGACTTACAGGCCCTATTGCGGAGTAATTCGAATAAAGAACTGGATATATAGTATTTAATTTATTTATAAAATAATAAAGATTACAAGAAACACATATAATGGCCAAAAATTATAATTACGTGCTACAAGCTGCCAGGGAAAAACACAGGAAAACACAAATAAGATAAAAGACAAACGTGAAATAGTAGGACTTGGTACCGCCACTAGCAAAAGCCATTAGTAGAGTCAAACCAATTTATGGGTACACAAACCTCCCCTTTGTTTGTGCCGTTCCTCGATGGTATAATACAAGGTACGAATAAAACCCAATACAGGTAGATTAATAACTCAATGACCACAATCTTGAAATGAGAGAAAATGACAAAACGTAATTTTGTAAGATGGAGTAATGGGTACTATTATTTGACAATCCGTGTATTAATCCTCAAAGCCACCTCAATAACAAGCGTTGCTAAAATCACAAAAAAAATCCAACCATCATGGCTTTCCTGTCATCTAAATCCTTACAAAAGTCATTCGTTATATTTACTTGCTAAAAATTATAAACGTAGTTGCAAATAAATATACAGCGTTTCATATAATTTGATATTATACATAAATGAAAAATTGGCAGTAGTTCTTTTTTACCTCGCTTGGATTACTATTTTTAAAGACAGGAATAGTATTTGCTCTGAAAAGAGGCGGATCGTAGTGACAAAGTGAATGGATTGCAAATAAACCTATTTAAACTCTGAAGCCGCTTCCTTTAGACATTTAGGACTGACTAAGAAAAGGCAAGACGATTCATTGACACTAAGAGCTTTTAGCAGGCCCTTGACAATTGTTTCCTTTCCGTTATTGTTATAAAATAATACTTTATCGTTTTGATTATTCAATAATTGAACAAGCAAAATATAGAAAAAAAGTAATACCCATCTGAATTTCTCAATCGTCAGATATCAAATATTGTTTTACTGAAAGTGAAAATGTTAGTCTCGACGATTTTATTTCCAAGATAAGCCTACATGCCACCAATTATTCGACGGAGGGTCGTCTTCAATTTATTAATCACTTACTTTGTTGAAATCAGTTCGGGTTTTTCTTATACCTCATTATCATCGATTATTTTAAAATCGGCATCACCAATGGCATTTTTTTCACATGCCGTTACTTTATTTTTTTCCAAATTGTCCGCATTCCGCATTAGACTTTCAGATAGCACGAGGTTTTGCTAGATAACCTTTCTAACTTCTAATGCACTCTAACAACCAGTATCTGACTCGGTTATGTGTTCCGAAATAGTTTTGCTGATCGAAAGAGGAATATTAGGTTGTCATATTTTAACGAAATCCAGAACTACCTTCAGATAATTGTGTGTCTCTATTCTTAAACGATTCCTTATATTTTGACTTGTCACTTTCACTTCATAAGAAATGGTCGGCTAACTGTTTTACCTCACCTTGCATTGCGCTTTTGTAAGGAAGCAACTCAGCAGCAACCACCATTGAAAAGTCGTAAACAGTGAAAAGAAATATTCATCCTAGTACTTAGTAAAAATAAATCAGAGTTCGGACCGGAACTTTATTTTTTTCCACAAGGGACTGATATCTATAAAAGGAACTTTTTAAATGATCGTATGAGACATAATTGTCTTATGTTTTGATAAATTAAGTTGTCATAAAGTTTACTATGTGGAATGAAAAAGTCTGCATGATTGGTTCTTGCTTTCTCATAACGAAAAAAAAACTTTGTTACAAATGCATCTATACATGTAAGTAAGATTGAAGGATCTATACATTTACTTTTACGAACTTTTACGAGCGAGTGAGTCCTTAGAAAAATTAAGTCTCGTAGAAGTGTAAGAACAAGTCTGTGAGCTGAGGAACATAATTTGTGCTTATTGGTATACCAACTTTCTGTTGATAACTAACACCTCCAAATATGGCAAATATATTATCAATAATACACTATGAACAGAAAACAGTACTGTCCATACCAGTGACAGTCTTTTTCTAACTGTCATTAACTGGAAACGTCCTATAAACAACTGTGAAGACTAGAAAAGTACTGTTATTGATTGGGACAGTCCTTAACAGTAGTTTATAGACATACCCATGACTCAATATACTTTTATTCGTAGGATATGGCAAAATTATAATTTTCTGTAATGTACTGATTTAATAGAACAACACAATTTTCATGGGTAACTATTTTCCCATGCCGTAGGAAAAATAATAATTAAAAAGTTTACATGACACAGAAAGCTAGAAATTGTTTAAATATGAATAATCCAATTGAGATTCAAGTGAAAATACGATCTAAAACAAGAATTCTCTGTTTTTCAATCTGATAAAAAAAAAATACATTAAGCGATGTTTTAATATTAGCATCCATGAAAATGTGAAAATTCCCAATTTGTTACGGACTCGTCCATATCTTTAAAGCTATTTTTCTCTAATGATATGTCAAGTTTAAACCGGTTTCGACCCGTTAGATAAATTTTCTTTATTCAACATATGTTGAATAAAGCCCCGTGTTATTTCCCGCCAAATCTATTCGGAATACAATTCTCGGTGGTTATCATTGATCATTAGAGAAAGAGATTACACCACTTAATCCCGATTATTACCATATTTTGTCCACTCTCGATAGTTAAGTTTGAAAATTTTAAAATGCTCAGCAAGCCTCGCAATTAAAATTTTAAAATTTAACTATCTCTAGTGGATAAAATATGGTAATGAACGGGATCTTGTGGTGTAATCTATATTTATTGCCAGAAGGCAATATCCAATTACACTTTCTTATACACCAAGTTTGGCGTCCCATATAGCATTACTTTTAATTTTTACACAAATTATTGTATTAATTTATAGATTATTCATCTAATTTTTTCATCATCTCAAATTTAAAACAAAAATCCCAGGCACTATGTTGTGTGCCACAGTAGACAGGGCGTACACACCCTCTTTAAATACTGTAAAAAAAATTTTAATTTTCCAATAACGAGGGTCCTCATAGGAGGGGGGTCCTAGGAATCAAATAATCATTAAATTTTTGCCTTCGTAATCAAATAATCATTAAATTTTTACCTTGGTAATCAATAAATTTTTGGCTTAGTAATCAAAAAGTATATAAAAACGCAAGATAATAATGAAATAATCATTGAATAATTGCCCTCGTAATCAAATAATCATTAAAAAAATGCCTGGTAATCAGGTAATCAAAAAACCCATGACGGGCCTCAATATCTTAACAATTGTACACAAAAATGAAATATATATTAGAATTTTTAAATTCAAAAATCATGTTACTTTTATATAATTTTCGAGATTAATAGTAACGGTTTCTAAAATCCATATTTTAATAATTTTACCAGTTAATTGAAAAATAAAAAAGTTAAACAAGGCAGTTTACTCGGAATACAAGTAAAAAAACTGAATAAACTTTGTAACTTGTAAATAAGCATTTTTTTTTCATGCTGAAGTTTAAGACTATTTTTTTTATTTTATTTTATGCGCCAACAATATTGTGTGTATAACAGCAGCGATTATGCAAAATTTAAATGTGAAAGCTTGACCCTTTGTAGTACAAAAATCAATATGTGAATGGTCATCATTTAAATTGTGCATGTCACGAGTAACGACTGACTTTGGTATAAAATTCAAAAAATTGCATTATGCATGGATTTACGATGTTTCATTTTACAAAATCGATTCAGTTAAGTTTAGATCGTGTTACATACTGATAACCAAAGAGACAGAGGGAACCTGGAGAGCAAGTAAGTATGTTTTCAACTTTCACATTTCACCCACTTGTGCATTTACAACAAGGGAACATTCATCCGTTCCAGGTAAAAGTCTATAGATTTACTCAAAACTAAATAACCAGCCATCAAGTTTCTTTTTTTTTTTTTTCTTTTTTTTTTGTGTGTGTTTTTTTGTTTTTTTGTTTTTGTTTTTTTGTTGGTTTTTTTTTTTCGTTTTAAAAAAATTTAAAAAAGTTTTAATGTCGTGTTTATTTATCATATGTATAACACTAAACGAAAAGACTTACTGGTACAAGGCTACAAGAAAGTGTTCTACTTTTTTTTTGACAGAATACCATTTTTTAAGCTTTCGAATGCAAGTGAACATCGATGCATTATAGATGTAATATTATGAACATGCCACTGCAAATAGGAGAACGACTAAACACCCCAGTGACAGGACTCCAGAGCGTGTAACATTAAATAGTGTCCGCTGTGAAATGTTGTCCGAGGACAGAATAAAACGGATGTTGATCATGAAATATTGCCCTCCCGGGCAGTGCACTGAAGAAACGTTCCCGTTTATTAATGAATGAAAGAAACATATCAAAAGATAGAAAATGTCTCAATGGATATAGGAACTTAATTTTTTGTTCCTTTAAAATACGATTTTTACTTAATTTTCAAATTTTGTTGGTACACGCCGTTCAAAGTAGATCGGTCAAACGTGATCAGTCTAAATAACAGCTTAATTAACAACCGGTCAGTGAGTATATCATATTACTAAGTATTTTTTTTTACTAAGTAAGAGAAGATTTAATTGGATGAAAGCAATCATGTGACTTCAAAATAACTCGGATGTTTTAGCAAACAACCTTGGTATGACATCACTGCGGGAACAACCCGGATATGACGTCAAAGAGAGAAACAACCGTGTGGATTCTAAAAAGCACTAGCAAATTATATCAGTCTTCTTTGTGAGATTAAAACCATAACACGACCTCCTGATTTGGAATTTATGAAACTGTTTAAATATAATAAAACAATTATGGCACTCTATTGACGTGAAACATCCAGAGCCCTCGGAAAACAACTCCCTCCTCGGGTTGACAAATCTGGATGTTTCCCTTAACAGCGGGCCATAATTATATATTGTATAATTACTTAAATCATATCAAATGACTTAATACCGAAGTTACTGTGAATTTAAATTCTGCATATGCGCATTTCGACAACTTATGTCTCATCAGTGCAGATAAAATCTAAACGTTTGGAAGAACATAAACTCAAAGATGATTAAAAACTGATAGAGAACAAATAGCCAATATGATCTAAATGTAAAGCCAATATCAGCTAAGGACAGAGCTTTGCACGAGGGAGATACTCCTTAGTTTTTGACAAAATTTACAAAAATTTAGATATTGTAAGGTTCCAAATAGAATCGGCTTTCGGGTCAGCACCGAAGTACTGACTACTGGGCTGGTGAATACCCTCGGGGACTAAGAGTCCACCAGCAGTGATATATTTAACAATTCAAATTAAACTGTTTGATCACGTATTTAAAATAAAAGTATTTATCAAATACCGAAATTCTTAAACTATGGTTAATATTCATTCTTGAAAATAAAGCTATCTATAAAAGAATAAAATGTTAGTTTCAAAACGATTTGAGGTCTAACTCAAAAATTCACATATTTAATTCAATAATATATGCATCTGAAAATAGAATTAAAAACGATGTCTGATCTGAATAATTCACATAATGTAATGTTTATTCTTATGCGAAACTGAATGTTTCATCTTAAAAAAAATCAAATATTTCGGCAATATACGTCTTATCAGAAGAATTCAAGTATTTCCGCAATTTATGTTTCATCCAAAGATTTCAAATATTTTAGCCAAATATATTTCATCCCCAAAAATTTCAAATATTTCGGCAGTATATGTTACATTCGAAGAATTCAAGTATTTCGGCAATGTATGTCTTATCCGAAGAATTAAATTGTTTTGAGTCTAAACATGAAAATAAAGTCTAACTTTAGTTGAATATGACGCAAAATTTCAGAACTCCGCTGATATATCCACAATTATTTTTGCGAATAGGTTATATTTTCTTCTCGTATCTAATTCGTCTCTGTCCTGAAATAAATTTCAGAAACGAGTCAAAATATGGAAACAAAGTCTGAAAGCTGAATTTGATGCAAATTCCGGTTGGGGGGGGGGTATGGTCGAGGCTGTCTGGTATAGGGAATATGGACTGTTTAGTCAATATAAAACATTTATTTCACAGCATGGACGTATATTGTTCGCAGCAAGCTTGCCACTCAAAGACAGAATTGCAATGACAAAAAAGTTCCTGAGATTCAAAAGGACAGTCAGTCCTCAACTCCCAACTATATTTAGTCTAAAAAGATGTTTTTCCACTTTCACGTTAATTTATTTCATTCAGCATACCAATTTTGAAAATGCATTAAATCTTCTCCAAAAAATCTTAAACAAATCATTTCTTATGTACACTATCATGATAAAATGAATTCAAAAGCATTTTCATACTTTTAAATGTAAAATTCATCCATCAAACTTGCCACTTTAATGCAATTTTGACACGGATTTTGTAAAAAAAAATGTAGGTTTTTGTTATAACTCGTTGTATAGGACCACCGGAACCAAACTAAACTGACTGCCATTTGGAATGGCAAATGTTCATACACTGGCAACGAAAAATTGGTTTTGTTACACGATGTCCTTCGAGTAGTATTATATTAAAAAAAAATCTGAAAAATGGCTTAAATCGACATACAATGCTATTTATTGCCATGTTCGACTGCTAACATGTCAGAAAACATGCACGTGTGTTATTTGTTATAGAATTTGCTACTAAGTTGATAGGGGGGAGTTTTTGTTAACGTGTTTTGGGCCTTATCAGTTGGTTGTTTTTGGTGAAATAAATCAGTTGTTAACTGTGTTTTCTGTTCTGTTGAATCCTGTAAATAAAAAGCACTATTTGCTGTTATCAATAAATTTCGTGTTCCGTGTTTGTAAATGTCCACTGTTTCAGGGAAATTGAAAGATTGTTAGCCTTTAAATGAACCCCCTGGTGTCCTCTTTTAAATCTCACAATTTCTCATTTACCAAAAAAATCGTTATGGTAACTAGAAAAGACTAGTATTTAATCAGACACATTTAAATATATCACTTTTCTGACTAATACTAGATAAAATGATCATGCAAATTCTGGTTCCCGTTCGGGCTAAAGGTTAAAGGCGCAATCTTCAGTTCAATATTAAACACTATCTGCCAAGTGCGAATCGACGAGATCATTATTATATGCGATTGTTGAAAAAAATCATTATTACTGTAACAAACATTATTGATTTTATAACAGTTATTATCTCTTTATCGGGATTTCATAATGATCTCATTGATTCGCACCTGGCTGAAAGCCTTAAACCTATGCAAATTTTGCGTTTAATCCCTAGACTCAACGAATTTTTGCTATTAACAAAATATATGTGCAAATTATTGATATTATTGATATTAATTATTTCTAATTAAACATTTCTCAAATTTGTAGAAAAATCTTGTAAATATTGTGGCAGTTGGATATTTTAGGGCATATGTGCGATCTGTTTGAATGATTTTGCCTCTTTATATTTTTTACCACTAATATCTCATTCAATCACTGATGCTACTTTCAATTAATAGTGGTTTTTAATGCATAATCGAAACAGTTATATGGAGACAATGTTTGATGAAGAATCAACAAACGTATGACTGAGGGTTTAACGTAAAATTGGGTACTAATGAACACAGGCTGGAGCCCGGAGGCCTGGTGTTGTAGCTCGGAGCACCAGGCTCAACAAGGTTGGAGCCAAGAACCCCTTATATTCCCCGATAAAATTACCATAGGTTTAACATTGAACTGAAACGGGGACCTTTCACTTTATTGCAAGTTCTTCTGAATAATATGGCTTATCCGACGTACCGGAAAACGTCTCCACCTTTTATACTAATAAGCACGGTCTTGAATATTCTGTACATAAATGTGCAGGACGTCGTTCCATGGCTGCCGCCAGTTGGACGACCTTTTTATAGGGTGGATAACAACAAGCAGAATATTCATGTTGTTTAATTTAAAATATAGATTTAATGCTGTTTTACAAGTAGCCCGGTCGTTCCTCTAGTATGTCCCCTAGTTATTAAATAAAATGAAATGTATTAGGGGTTTCTAAAGGAGTCAGAAATTGGTGTATCTGAAGTGACATCATGTCAACCGATGCAGTAAGTCAGGAATGGATCGGTTATAGTTAGAAAACTGATATTTGATACCTTCCAGATAGCCTCGAGTATTTTAAAATGATAAGTAAAAAACATATGAATAATAAAAAAAACAAACAAACAAATTAAACTTAACAAAACAAAAAAAAAAAAACAAACCAAAAAGGAGGACTTTCATCCTTGAAGTGCATACAATCAAGCAGGTCAAGCAGGGAGATAACTGTGAAACATTTAATCATGATACATGTATGTGTACGCAATTCGCACTGTTTAACGCAAAAGTAAAAGAAGTGAACACGATTGATAAGAAAATAAATATTGAGTTACTTTATTGCAAATAAAAATTAATTAAATAAAATACCCACTAACATATTAGTCCCAGATTTGTGTTTCAAAAGTTTTTATACATATTTTAAATTATGTTCTGTTCTATTTTTTATTAATGGTACATATGTACAATGTTAGGGTTACACATTAGAAATAGAAGAATGATTCAACATCTATCCAATTAACAAAATGTAATAAAAAAGTGGTCAAGTCATCACCTGTCACCTTGACCAGGTGTTAATTAGCCCGAGGGCGTTGTAAATCATTGTTGCAGTCAGATGTTAAGATGTTAAAAATCATTGTAGTTGTGTTATTTAAAAAAAAGGAATATTATAAATAAATTAATAATGGATTCTAGAATCTGAAATGACATTATATGTATATTACGGGGAACATATGTATCATCATGCATACACAAGTCACTCGTTGTGCATCAGTTGACAATAATAATGAAATAAAATTTGAAAAACCAAACTATTATCTTTTGAATAGATTTATTCACGTTCATTTACTCAGTACAAGGAAATCCAGGAGCGGATCCAGGAAATATAAAAAGGGGGTTCCAGCTGAGAAGTGAAGAGAAATTTCGCCGAGCGGAGCGCGAAAATTTTTGGAGTATTTCTTAGTAAAACGCCAGTATTTTCATGAAAAATACATGATTGTCCAGATAAAAGGGATTCCAACCCCCGGAACCCCCTTAGATCCGCCAATGAAATCTAAACAAGTCCTTGCTCAGTCCAATGTCATGTGTATCAGAACAGTGAAAAAAAGCATATAGCAGTTTTGACGAACACCCGAATTTCAAATTAAATATTATTTCAATATTTTAATTAATACAGCTTTGAAATAAAAATTGACATATTATAACACTGATTGCCAAACAGAATAATAAAAGACCCTGCCCTCTTCCGGTTGTCTCCATATTAGAAAAATATGAAATTTTGCCAGTTTTCAATTGAAATTGGAAGTAATTTGATCAATTTCTTTAGTGTTAGAAAATAGCCGCAAATCTGATGGTAGCGATACACCCGTTTGAATTTTTGCAACAAAATCACAAAACGTCATTCCTACAAATTGAATGGGAAATTGTCGCAATATCCTGTTGATGCACAGTAAAACATGTAAAATATTTTCAACGGTCCCTTGCACTGCTCAATAATTTATTAATATATTTATTTGAAATTTACATTCATATTGAATCAGGCAAATACAACATATTTATAACACAAAATCATATAAATGTCTCTGAAACTGATATATTTTAGCTTAAAATAACCAATATTATAGATATACGTCCTTCAAATAACACAGAGTTGAACTGCAATATAATTTAGACTCTTTAGACTGGTCACGGTAGAGGCCACTTCGATTCTAATAATTTACGTCTGTTAATCTCATTGATTTTACTGTCTAAGAAGAAATTGCATTCATCCTCGATTTAATTGTATTTTTGACACAATCTTTTCCTCTCGGTAATTTTTTTGTAACGACATAGTCACTCATACGAAATTCTGATAAAATTTTGAAGTGATATATTGCGAAATTACGGATGTTTTGTGTTGCTTAATTTATTCACCCAAAAATAGGTAAATTTTGTACATTTGATCCAAAAAATCAGTGCCATATTATACTCTCTTTGAAAAAATAAATATTTGGGACTGTAGAGTTGTTATTTTTAATAGAAAAAGATAGTGTATGATAGAAAACCATGCTATTAACTATATGACTTAAATTCTTATGCCACATTGTATGAAAATAAAGCAAAGAATTACAATGGCCTAAAATCGACTGTTACAGTTCATGACAGTGCAAGTCAGTAGTGTAAATTCCACAAACGTCGGTCATTATCTGTAACAGTTAATAACAGTTCGTAATAGGCCAAATAACGAGGACAATCTATCACAATCGTGTCAGTTTTTAATGGTTAAAAAAGCACTGTCACAAGCGGGGACAGTTATTTACAATACAGGTAAAAACTGTCATTGACTGTTATGCACTGTTACAGTGCTATACAGTTATTTGCAATCAAACATATGTCTATCAACTACTATTAAAGAATGTCCCTATCCATAACAGTACTTCATTGGCCTTCGGCAGTTGTTAATAGGACGCTTATAGTTTATGACAGTAAGAAAAAGACTGTCCCTGGTATGGACAGTACTTTTTCTGTTCATAGCGATAGATCAAGCATACTGCACACCTTGTTTTCATAAAAGAATATATACTTTCCCTTTAATTCTTTTTAATGTGGATTTATAACCTTACCTAAATAAAAAAATGGATAAAAAAGGGTTTGAATGATACCGTTGACTCGTAACGATCTTATCATGAGGAGTTTGAAAAATAGAGCGTTTTGAAAGAATTAATTTGTGAAAAAGAACGGGATTCAAGATTTTCAAATATATGTTTCCAAATGTGATTTATATCATTTTGGACATGGGTAGTCTTGCTGAATGCAACGGCTGACGGCGATTTCTAAGAACACTTTGCCAGTTAATTGTCATGTCTGTTGATAACTCCGCATTCATGGATAATGTAGCGTATGGATGTAGCGTTGGCCGATAATTAGCAATGAATTCCACTCATACCGGTACTAGGGGGCCGTCCTCAACTTACTATGAGGTATGAGCAAAGCTCATTGTGAAGGCCTCATGGTGACTTCAAGATGAAGAACAACAATTTAAAGCGTTTTTCTATTGCTTTGTTTTTACTATGTATTTGGAGAGACATAGTCTCATGTGCATTTATTCCATATCCCTTCACCTGATACATAAAATTCTATTAATACAGATTTTTGAGGTTTACTAAGCAAAAAAATGGCTCTTCTATAGTACTGGCGAAACAAGTGTTCCATGGAACACCCATCAATTTTTGTAGTTGTGATCAAATTTGTGAAAATAACATAAAGTACATATGGCTGATGTAACAAACATTTTACCCTAGAGGATATAAATAAAAAGAAAATAGTTCTATTATCACAAATTTTCTGATATTCGTATTTGGTATGAACATATTTTAATATTTCCATTGTAATAATAATGTAATCATAAAGTAATCATGATTACGGGCAATTTTTGAAAGTAATTGATTAAATCAAATTACATGCAATCAAAGTTTTGGCTGATTAATGATTTCACTGATTACTTTTAAAATGTAATCATAGAAAAGGACATAAACCAATCCGCTACCAAACAGGCCTTTCAGAACACTATATTCTTCACTGATAGTGTGACGGGTGTCGCTAGCGGGACAGGACATGCTTACCCTTCCGGAGCACCTGATGTCACTCCCGGTTTTCATGGGAGTTCACACTATGAGTGTCTTAGTTCTTAATGTTATCTTTTCATTTCCGTGCATTGTAGCTGTCTCACGTCATTGTTTTGTCTTTGTTTTTATCTGTTATCGTTTTTGCCATGTCTTTGGACTTCGATTTTTGTAGTCATCGCCTCCCTTGTTCCTTCGGTATTCTACTGCCGTTGTTACAGCTGATTAATGATTACAATTACAATGAACCAATCAACAACCCCCTGTAGAAATGATTTTCGGAGGCATTGCATTTACAGGTTATTTGAATTAATTTCTGGGATAAATAAATAATTTCAAAAATTCATTAGTTTGGTCGTCAAGGCGGAAGATATCCTAAGAGGCTGAAGGTAAATACGTCTTGTTTCATTCTTATTTCTGGTTTTACGAACCATGTTTTAGATTGCCATGCTAATAGATTGTGGCACCCTTCAAACAATAAGAGAAAAGTCAGATGTACTGTTCGAAATTAAGAAATATATTTTTGCAGAATGATAATGTATCAACAGAGACAGAAATAATCTTTTAGACCCGTTAACATCAGAAAATCCAGCAAGATTTACGGTTGGATATGAACCTCTGCTTTATTTCCATCTATAGTAACACCGCCTGCAATATGTTCAGCGCTCTTTACCATACGACTACATAGGCTATATGAAAAATTAACTTTCAGTAACCGTGTCATTCCTTGTCGTAGAAATTCTAGAGTTGTTACATAGTACATGATGATCATTGTGGTGAGTAGGAAATAGATAGAAGAAGGATCAGATACATAAGGTATATAGATAAGAGATTTGCGCAAAGCTGTATAATAAAAATGATGATTCATTGTAAAGGAGAGCTGCAAAGGTAGAACATATGATTTCGAATGCCAACAGTGACAAAATCACCTTTTTATCTTTGAAAGAGTGCTTGAAAAAGTGCAGGTGGTGTTGCCATAGATTGGTTCAAATTCAGCCGTAGACCTTGCTAGATTTCCCTATGTATTTGTACAGACTTCGTCTCATGTTCATTACTGTGCATCCTTACATTGTTTATCTGAGTAAAGAGATGATCTGAATTTTAACCTTTTAATTATTAGTTTGCTTCCAAATTAAAAAAAGTGCAATTCTATTGTTCAATGTCATAATTTATTATATGCAAAGTATAGTAAGATTTCTCTATATTTCTATGCAGAAACATGCAGATCCCGTCTCAACCAGGCTTCTTTGTGTAATATCAATGAATAAAATAATTTAAAAAATCGTCAAAATATTAATAGAAATTTGATTATGTGATTATTCTTTTTATCGAAATGTGATTCGCCGCCATATCCAGCCTGTATAACCGATTATACCTCCAACAGCGACAGCTCCGGCAACTTCTGGTAAAAGTATTGCAGCGGCAAGTGCAAGGGCAGCAGTCCCAATAGCTCCAACTAACATGTCCTTGAAAATGTTTCCTTCGTTTTCAATATCAACGCGTATCTCCTTTCGGATTTGTTTTATTTCTTCTTTTGTCAGATTTGAATTCCCAGTTCTCCTGGCGTCAATTTTTTCTCTTATTTTTATTTCAATATCTCTTATAATTTTGTTGGTGTAATATTGGGGATATTTATTCTTTCCAATATCATCTATCATTTTAAATAATTTGGATACGTCTTCTTTATTTTCACTTTTATTTCGGAAGGCTATCCTTCGATTTCTGCAGTTATCTAGAAAATCTTTAAACTCGATATCCATTTCAAAGATGTACGAATTTAGACCATCTTCAGTGATTTCTTCACAATGTGTAAAAACAACAATGGTGAATTTGAAAATATCTTTACTAATGCACTTTAAAGTAGCCTTTAATGTTTGCGAATCTTCTTTTGTTAATCGATTGTAAATATTCATGACGTAGAGTATTACATGTGGCCCAGGTGACGAAATTGCTTTCCATTTTATCAGCTCTGCCTGTAATTGGTTTTCATCCTTTCTTGTATCAAACATTCCCGGTGTGTCAACTACTACAATATTTGTCTCATTTTGCACCGTCTCCGCTGCCTGACACTTATCCGTTACCGAACTTGGACTAACGGCTGAACCAAACGCTCCCCTACCAAGTATTTTATTTCCAGTTGCACTTTTACCGACACCCGTCTTTCCAAATATTACTATTCTTATTTCTTTTCCACAGCCGTATTGACAATCCTGTAATTAAGAGATATGTCTAGCTTTGAGTATGCTCACTTCTAATTTAAGGATATAAAACTGTTTACAAAATTTAAAGCGGTATAAAATCAAAACCGCTTTGAAATTGGACGTGGTTTAAAGCTTGACTTTTGTCAAAGAAAAACGAAAAATGCATGGAGCAATTCTTGATGACGTATAACTAATGGCATATGAATTTTGAATCAGTTCATTTGTAAGTGATAGGAGCACAACCATTGCTAATAGATTTCAAATGAATTTTCGGTTGAATGGTACATTTATATACGAGACATTACATATTCATTTTAATGTGAAGTCAATAATAACGGCAATTATCATCCACTAGTATACCAATGACGAATCAAAAAAAAAAGAAGAAGAAAAAAATAAAAATAATAAAAAGAAAAAATGGAGTTAACGGGACAAAGATTAAAGGAATACATACAGGAACAACTGTGGTTAATAACACTTATAAACGACAAACATCGATATTCGGCTATGGTACCGGAGCCAGCAAAAACTAGCGATAGGGTTAAACCAGTACCGAAAACTCGTCAGACATTATTTTGATAACAGTTTATTGGAATAACATTGCATGCAAGCACTTCGAGTATCAATGTTGTTTGAATCCATTGCCAGGTGGAATTTCCTGAGACTGTTGCAAGACTTTGTATAAATCGCTATTAAAAATCATCATTTAGACGAAAATTTATAAAAATTGCTCTCAAGTTCATTTTCATATATGAGATTTTCCAAAATTCCAATCATTTCATTCTTCACTTTCAAAATTTCAAGGAATATAAAAAGACCAAAACTGCAGTAAATCAAGGTTCTACACATATATATTTCGAAAACCTATGTCTAAGGTGCAGAGAAGGAGACACACAATTAGCGATAAATATATTTCTTCGTATTTATTGAATTGAAGAAAAAAAAATGAAAAAAAAACATCTCCCTCCATCGTAGTTTTGTCATAAGCCATATTTGATATTACTGATTATTCCGATTTTGTTTGGTTTTATGCATTTTAAACATTTTTTTGAAATTATAGATTTCCTTTGTTTGGGTTCTAGCGCTACTGATAAGGAATTAATTTCCAAAATGGCCATACAGCTCATTAAAATTATTGCAGTTGGAGTTAACATATGTGTTATGATCTCATGTTCATTCACTCTATATCCTTGCGTAAAATAATTGACACATTGAGAAGTTAATGTTTTAATAACAGACAGATGAATAGTTTCAATCCACTGCATTTGGCCTAGATCTTGCATAGTAATAATTAGTAAATAATTAAGTCTATAGATATTTAGATATTGAGGTTACTGCAAATTTAGCTTCAGAACATCGCAAATTCAACAACTTGTGTCTCTTCATTGAAGATCAAATCAAAACATTTAGAAAATCGGATGTCGAAAGCTGTTACAGATTAAATAACGACAATGATTGTAATTGAAAGCCAAATCAAATAGGACTGAGCTTTGTACGGTGGAGATCTCCTTAGTTTTGATAGTTGTTTTCAAATAAAATGTTTTTCGTTCCAGCACCGAAGTAATGGACTAGTGGGTTGTTGAATACCCTTGGGGACTTAGAGTCCACTAGCAGGGCATCGACACAGTGGTAAGCAATAACAAAATACCGAACTTATTATTAATTTACTTTTTGCAGATGGCCATCCCGACAACTTATGTTGCGTCAGTGGAGATAAAATAAAAACATGAGGGACGGCAGAAATCGATAGATGTTTAAAGGATTATCGCGAGCAAATAACCGAAAGGATCTCCATTGAAAGCCAAAATCAGCTAGGAACAGAGCTTTGCACGAGAGGGATGCTCCTTATTTTTTAAACAAAATTTTCGTAGTTTTGAATATGTAAAGAATAAATTACTTATGTTATTCATTAAAGGTAAGAGGTTATGCTACGAGGTTACTCACTCATGACATGAAAATGAAAAAAAGGGGATATACTTTTCTAGGGCGGTTTGTTTTTCTAAGACACTGCCGAAAATTTAATTCATTGGAAAGAATACATTTCGAACAATTGCTAATATTTAAAATGTTCGGCCAGTCTGTTCTTAGCAAAGCAATTGCCAAGTTGCTGAAAAAAAGAAATATTCATAAATTTGATTCCATTCCATTGCAAGTGTGTTTATGAGGAAGAAACGATCGTTAACTAGAATGAAACTAGCTTTTAAAAAATAATAATCATGAAAAATACTAGTTGATTGTGACCATATTTTTCGGATTTGAATTTTGGGTCATTTCGAAATAGTTTGTATGATTTAAATTGTATTACAATGTTTATTTGCATTGAAAGCAACATCAAAATAAATATGAAAATAATTCTTTTTGAATGATGAATGAAAGGATATGGAGTAAATGTACATAAGACAGGTCTCTACAAATACATGGTAAAACAAGCAAACGAACAACGCTTTTATTGTTGTTCTTCATCTTGAAGTCGCCATGAGGCCTTCAACAATGAGCTTGCTCATACCTCATAGTAAGTTCAAGACGGCCCCTAGCATGTTTACATTTCAAATAACTAAATACCGAAGTCACTGTGAATTTATTTTAATTCAAAAAGATACATTCGATTTTGAAAGAAAGAAAATCAATAGAAACTAATCAATTACAGTACATCCGGCATATAGTTTATCCATGGTATTGATAGACCACATTATGTGTTGACTCAATGATTGAAACATTTGAAATATTAGGAATTTGTTTTAACTTCGAAATTATAATTTTATTACATATATACATAAAATTTCAAGTCTCAACTTACCTTTGCCTTTGATTTGCATTGGACATTTTCACTTTTTTTAAGGAACATTGTTGACATGTGTTATGTTTTCTATATGATCCCTTACAGAATTCATGTGGTCGACGATCTTTTTTACCGCTACGGGATATCTGTTTCCCAGATAACAATATATCTTTCTCTTTACAGATAAAGTTCAGATTTGACTTCACTACCGGAGTTGACAAGTTTAACAATGACTGTGTCGTATAAGATGCTTACTATACCGGTGCATCTGATATCACCCATGGTTTTCAATGGGTCCGTGTTGTTTATCTTTGTATTAACAATGAAGGAATATGGAGTAAATGTAAATGAGACATAATCTCTACAAATACATGGTAAAACACAGCAATAAAACAACACTTTTATTGTTGTTCTTCATCTTGAAGTCACCATGAGGCCTTCAACAATGAGCATTACTCATACCTCATAGCAAGTTCAAGACGGCCTCTAGCACCGGTTTGAGCGGTATTCATCGCTAATTGCTGAGTAGGTATGTGTGACTTCATTTTTTGTGTATCATACTCATGTTATGTCTTTTTTTTGTTTTTTTATGTTGCCATTGTCCTTGGATTATTCGTATAGACCGACAGTTCGGTTATCATTTGATGATCTGTTATATAACCGAATACTAGGCAAAAGCATTTTGAATGACATTTGAACAGTCAAATGAATTTCTCATTAGTAAAAACATAGCAGCGAGTTTTTTTTAAACATTAGATTCTCATCTCAGAACAAAGGTTTATGTCAGTTTTGTTTTGCATCGTCTTTGTCGTGATGTGTTGAAATAGTTATAGTGGAAGAACTATCTAAACGTTTGATGAACATGCAATATCTAAATTTTAGTAAATTTTGTTTAAAACTAAGGAGTATCTCCCTCTTGCATAGCTCTGTCCTTAGCTGATTTTGGCCTTTCTATTTAGATCTTATTGGTTATTTGTTCTCTATCAGTTTTACACCTATTTCTGTTTATGGACTTCCAAATATTTTGATTTTATCTGCAACGAAGAGACATAAGTTGTCGAAATGCGCATATGCAGAACCTAAATTCACAGTAACCCTGGTATTTTGTTATATGAAGCGTGTAAAAACCAAATGAATTGTTTCAAGCGTTACTTTTGAATATATCCATTATGTTTATTTTTGCTCACTTGCATTTGTAAACTCCGTTTGTATTCCATTTATCGTTTGAATTCCACTAGTGATGTTTCTTTGAACGTTCAACCATCTTTATTATTTCGTCGTTTTCTTTTTTTTTCTCGAATATCAGTCTGATTTTTTGCATTTGTTGTATTTTGTATGCTCTCCTTATTTCAAAGCATTAAAATGGTGCTCTTTAATCAGGTTTTGATACCAACTACAATTTTCATACAATACGGGCCAAATAACTAAAATACCGAAGTTACTGTGAATTTGGTTCTGCATATGCGCATTTCGACAACTTATGTCTCTCTTCAGTGCAGATAAAATCTAAACGTTTGGAAGACCATAAAGTCAAAGATATTTAAATACTGATAGAGAACACATTACGAAATATGATCACATAAAACACGACTTCAGACTTTGCACAAATGCAGCATTTCCTGCTTTCAGACTAGAGCAAGCAAAAGCAAACAATGTAAATCCAGCACTAATAATTTTTATCTGATATTATTACCGAAATTAGTCAAAGAGTTTTGCATAGCTAGGTTTATTCTGGATGCTATATGTTTAGTGAGGAAAGTTTATTTTTTGGTTGGTGTCCTAGATTTTTTCATTATTTTTCTTTTCTTTTTTCTTTTTTTTGATATCATCACGTTGTTTATTTGTTAATCGATATATGGAATATTTAATAACGTTTTGATACTGACAGTGATGAGATATGGCCCATTGTATTTCAGAATGATTAATAAGTATCTTGAAAACAATGACAGATACCCGAAGACAATAAAATATCTTAGTAGTAATTCAGTTTGTTATGTGATAATGTTTTTTTTGTTTTAATTGTCTGTAAACAAAGATGCTATAACGTTGCAATTACCTTTGTACAAGGCTCGTGTATTTAAATTTCATAACGAAAAAGAATTGAATGTCGATGGATAACAACTAGAGTAATGTAATTTCAAAATATAATAAAAGAGCCTTTGGCGATCTTATTATATTTGAAATTACATAACAAGAGTTGATATCCAGCGAAAAACAAATCTTTCCCGTTGTTAAAACTATTTCTCTCGTGATTTTCATAAATAAATGCAGTGAATATTTAGTGCCGAACTGCTGTTTTTGTTTCAAAAACCAACACCGTCGCTAGGTAACGTTACTTACAAGATTTCAAATTACAAAAACAGAAAAACAGCAAACACCTACAATGACCATGAACTACAATCACAAGCCACAATCTACAAGCAAACTGCACCAGAAAAACAATAATGAAAACAAGAGACAAACATAAATAACGATAGGAACTCGGGATAGCCGGACTTGGTACCGGCACTAGCAAAAGTCAGTGGTAGGGTTAAACCGGATATCAACATGGCCAACAAAGTTGTCCAATAGAAACGTCGAAAAAGTAATAGCACATCACGCGTAATGTGTTATTTCTTGGCGTTCGACCAATGAAATTCCTGTAAAAGCGATTCAACAAGTCTGGTTATGTACCACAAATAACTATCCGTGCAAAGAATAGATAATAATCGTTCATCATAAGAGAAAATGCAGTATCTAACATCGCTCATTTCAGTTAGAACGTGATGAAAGTCGTTATTTTTTTGGCACAACGAAATAATTATAAGTAGAATGACCCAATTTTTCTATTCCGTTACAGAGAAGTCATCAAAATACTTAAGAATAATGACATTCAAGCTGTCAAATTTAGTTTTTATTATGTTTGACAAGGAGAGAACGTAAAATGAAACATTGTATTTAGCAATTTATTTAAATACATGTATGACTTATCTAGCTATGCATTTTAATTTTTTTATTGTTATTATTTATTTTGGAGGCATATTGTTTGTAAGTTTATATCTTATTAGTTTTACTTTTTTCTAAAGTAAGTGAGAACCGAATCGTCAGTCAAAAGAACGAACAATCCATGGACAAAGGCAACATCGGAAACACTAAGAAACAAGGACACCACTGGAGTACGGGACAAAAAAGAAAAATGAAGACACACATACAACACGGACCCAATAAAAACCACTAATTTTGTTCTTTTTGAAAAAAAAACATACGTTTACAAATTTTCTTCCATTTTTGTAAACACTATTTTTGAGGTCTTTAGTTGGTGATTAAATTATTGTTTTTTTTATATTTTAGAAATTATTCATGGGCGCCGGTTGTTTGTTGGAGATTTACATATGGCTGGCCATTATTTTCCTTAATATTTTACCCAGAGAGTATCGTAGCGGAGCGAAGGGTAAAATGAACGAAAATAATGGACACATATATGTAAATCGACAACAAACCACCCGTGAACGTGAATTATTTCGATTCTAATATGACATTAAATTATCTGGGCGGACCTATAGTGTACATGGTAACGAGAGCCATAACATAAGATTTACTGACGTTTTTGTTCACAAAACATAATATGACGTCGTCTGTGTCAGCGTAAAGACAGGTGTGATGTCGCTCAAAATGTAATTGGAGATTTTCATATGGCTGGTTTTCATGGTTTTCATTGTTCCCATATTAAAATGTTTTTTCTAACTATTTCTTGGAGTTAATTTTTTTTTATAATTCATTGAAAAGTGCATTGTTATATTTTATAAGTTTGTGAAGTGCTTAGTATAATTAGTTTGTTAAATCAGTGCTTTATGAATATAATGTAATAATAATAATAATAATAATAATAATAATAATGAATAACCTCTACTTATAACTGTTCAATAATAACTGCCTATACTTACATCAAAAGGGTATGCCATGTTGACTTTATCTGTAATGAAAGAAATCATTATTTTTGCAAATTGTTTTAACTAATGCAAGAATATAAATATTGTCTGTTCTTATGACTGTATTATGGTGAAGACAAAGTGTACATTGTATGCATATTAAAATTTCTGCTCCTTAGAGTTTTATTTTTTTCGAGGCTTTTCTGTTGCATTGGCGCACATCAGACGTGGATTTTACGGTAAGACATTATTTTGCAAAACAAAAAATAGATGCAGATACAAATATCTCGTCTTAAGTCATGAAGGACCTTACTTTTCATGGTAAACATAGATGCTAAAAACAGATTTATTGAAAAAAAAAATTATGAACATGCTAGACTTATTAATCGAAAATATATTCCAGTGGGCACTAAATGTGCACCCCTTTCTTGCTTATCTCTTTCTTTTTAATTATGAGGCCAAATTTATTGCTAACTTGAAAATTATTAGAAAAAAAGACATATTTCATCTTTTTATATATTGATGAATTTCCTCTGTAAGATATCCAATATTTCAATGAGTGCTTATTCCATTTACATGTCAGTCAATGGTATAGAAACTTAAACTTCAGCTTCATATACACATCTGTTTTTTTTTTAAATTTATATAGATGAACGCTTTTTTTTTTAATTTGTATTCATGACAGAAGTGATGATATACATTTATATATGTATATACATATACAATTTAGATATACATTGTATTTAATTTTACATTTCTTAACAGCAGCATCTATGATGTGTTAAAAAATAGCAACAACACCAGTGAGTTCAGTGTTTCTCAGATGTCGAGTGAGTGAACAATCATTTCTGTAAAAATTCTGTGGTGATGGATTGAATCTGAAGTTAAAGTTAAAGTTGTTCTCATTTTCTATCACGTATTGAATTTTACATACCCTGCATGTCAGAAAATAAATTTAATTCTTATGTTCCCAAAAATCGAAGATTCAGGGATATTTTGTTATATGGATTAAATGTGATCTCTGTTTGTCCGCAATAATCTTTAACATTTCGTTGATTTTAGAATTTTAAGTGGTAATACTTGCATATCTTGCACGTATATTAATTGTTGCAAGACCTTACAAATCGTTCAAGAATGTCTTACCTTGTTTCCCTGTAGGCATGTAGTTGACATTAGGTATAGTTTTGAATAGTAAGAGATATTGCTTTAATATTTTACATCTACACTCCTTGCAGCAAAACCATTTGATTGTTGCCATAAAATTTGACTTTTAGACCTTGACCTTTTCATATGATCATGTTTTTAGAATCTTCATTATTATATATAAAGCTTTCATATGTAGCATGTATTTTCCTTGGAGGAAGATCTATAAGTTAATTAAAGAGTATGTGCATTCGTGATCTTAACCTTGGTATATGATTTTTCTAATAAAATTTCACCACACAGTTGAAATTATATTTAGTTTTATTTGGAAACCTTTAATCTTTGAGAAAATATTTCTTGATATATGACTTGATCAGTGTTGTATCATTCATTTATCGCTACTTCTATGTTTCCATAGGTGATTGTAAACAATTTTGTCTAAAACTACTGCCAAATAGAACTAAGGAAAATTTCTACACCACTCTGTGAGCATTAAGAACTTGTGGTAAATGTGAAAGTTGCGATGACATGCATGATACAACTAAAAAAAACTTCCGGTCTGTAATTCATTTGCTGTATTTTACTATACAACTATAAGGATAGAGAAATACTGGTGTGAATTTTGAAAAAAAAACGATGATGCACCTTATGTAGATTTATATACTGTATTCATCTATTTCGACATCTAATGTCTCGTGAAAGAAGTTCATACCAAACTTTTGGTAATCAAAATAGATCTCGTTCAATTTTGAAACTTCTGGGTACAATTTTTTCAACGTGTTAATTTTTTGAGAGTTAATGATAATCGCACACCGATTTGATAAGTACAGGTAAAAACATTTTGTCGCATGGCGTACAGTAAAACTGAATGACCATTTAGATTCAAGTATATAAAATTGCCAATACAGACATCTCGGATTTCGAAACTGGAATGTTCAGGTGTTTGCTCAGAGATACTTGGGATGTAAGTTTGAACCCCGTTCTGGAAGTCGAAAAAATGCCAAAGTTCATATATGGAATAAATTATTATATTTTTTTTGAATTAGCAAGCTGCAAAATGTTTTTATAAAATGTGAAACCGACTAAGACATGATGTATGATCGATATACCTGATTATAAATTCAAAAATGAGCAGCAATATTATGTCATTTTTTTCAGACCGAAAAATCTCAAAATTTAACTAAAAGGGAAGTAAGTGACAGAGATATTTTAAGGTAAAGGAACACAAGGTAGGAGCAAATACAAATTAATTAAATAAGAAACCCGACCCACCTGAAAAGCTTACTGAATTATCCAGAGTTTTTAGTAAGATTATATTATGCTTATCCAGAATTCCAATTAAGCAATTCAGGTATGTAGGGCTTTTTAACCTATTATTAAGGTCTTTCACCACATGTGAAAGACCTTACTGTATTTCTTCTGATTATTATTATTAAGGTCTTTCACCACAGTGAAAGACCTTATTGTTATTCTTCGGATTATTATTTTTTTTTTCTTCCGTGGCACTGCTGTAAAAAAACTACGCGACATATCATTTCGACTCTTGGTGTGATGAATCGACATTACTCCGGGACCTTAAAACTCAGTCAAGCATATCGGTCTATTTTTAGTAACGGAGTTATCTCCCCGGATACGATTTATCTTGTAAGCAGATCGCCTCAGAAACCATAACAGATATCAAAATTCTGAATGGGGAAAATGTTCGACTCATCCTCAGCATGATTAATCACGCAAAAAAACTTTTTTTGGGGTCGCGACCCCGGTTACGCGTTTTTGCCCCCTAAATATGCAAATTTCTCAAAGTTATCGGATTTCCACCAAATTTGGTTTCCAGGTAGCTCTCATGGTCCTAATTACAAATCTGGGATCAAAAATTTTTTTCGGTCGCCATTTTCAAAATGGTCGCCATTTGAAATTTTGTTATCGCAATATCTCGGAAACGATAAAAAATTTCTGAAAACATTATATTGCTAAAATACTCCTCTCATTAAGATCTACATTTGATTCAATAGAACAAAAACTCTGCGACAAACTGTTTTTGAGTTATAGCCATTGATGCATTTCGGTAAATCGTTTTTTTGCAAATATCTTTTAAACGCTTACAGATAATATAGTAAACATATATGTTTAAAGTGATCAGTGCGAAAAGACCTCCAATTTGAGTACCACTTTTGACCTTGACCTTTGACCTTGTTAGCGGATAAACTCAGAAACCATAACAGGTAGCTGAAAAAGTATATTAGCAAAAATGTTCAAAATGTCAAGTGCTTTATTTGTTTCATTTGGACTGAAACTCTCCGATGATTCCCTAAAGAGTTGTTGCCCTTTACGCATTTCAAAAAATGGTTTTTTACATATACGTTTTAAACCGTCACAGATAGTATAGTCAAATAACATATCAAATTAATCAGTATGAAGAGACCTTCAATTTGAGCACAAGGTCAAGGGTCATCAAGGTCAGAGGTCAAGGTCATAGCCAATTTTTATTATTTTTTTCAGTTATTTGTCAGAAAAGTGCTTAGCAACAATACCTGAAAAGTTTTGTGATGATTTAAAAAGGACATAAATGCAATTACCAACCGGAAGTGACTTTCATGGAATCATCATGGTGAAAACTGGTGAAAGACCTGGCAATTGTTCTCTGAACAATTGACCCTTTAATTATTATTATTATTTTTTTTTTCGCGGTCAAAAGAGTAAAAGTGTCGCGACATATCAATTCGATACTTGTCATATTATTCGGCTTAGTGAGGGGTCGAAGCCACTGACCCTGTGAAACCGATCTATTTTTAGTAACGGAGTTATCTCCCCGAAGACCGAAAACCTTGTTATCATGTTTGTTCCGTAACCGTAACGGATATCAAAATTCTGATGTGGGGAAAATGTTGGATTCATCCTAAGGATGTAAAAAAATTATGGTCGCGATCCCGGTTACGCGTTTTTGACCCCTAAATATGCAAATTTCTTAAAGTTATTAGATTTTGATAAAATTTGGTTTCCAGGTAGCCTTAATGGTCCTGATTACAAATCTGTGGTCAAAAAAAAAAAAAAAAA